>MIQA02020873.1:0-31391 GCA_001887855.2 Sclerospora graminicola | reverse complement strand
GAGGAGAAATTGCGCGTTTTACTTGAAGAGAAGCCCAATGGGCAGAAGGAAGCCAAAGCTATGCGTGAACAAGTTTATAAAAAGAAACCTACGGCAGGCTAGTCTTTGTCGTGAAGTTGAAGCGGCTAAACGTCGTTTTAACGCTGAAATGAAAATTACCGAGAAGGAATTACGCGCTGCACAGGAAGAAAACGTGCAGTTGAGCGCTCAGGCTTCCGAGTTTAAAGTTCAAATGAAATTTCAAGCTTGTGGGAAGGAGGATATGGTGAGTCAGGCTTAAGATGATAAGGCAATATGTATGGTGATTATGGAAGAAGAACGACATAGATTGCAGGAGTGGAAAGAAGGTGAAGTATTTGCTCAGAAAGTAGCGCACAATCAGGTCGTGCAAGACCTGAAGACGGAACCTGAGCTTAAACTGAAGCATCTACAGAGTAAAAATTAAATGCTACGGATTTAGAAGTAACGAGAAGGCTCTTGCAAAAGAGTGACTATTTGAGACAACTCAGGAAAGGCATGCAAGCGGCTGATCTGTATGTGGCACTTCAGCCGCGACTATCTTCCGATATGGCGCAAGATTACGCGATTGGAGAAGAAGATAACGAGATGCTGACCGAGTTATTGTCAAGTTTGTGGCTATGACCGGTGCGAGTATTTGCGTGAGTGACACTGTCGCTTAATAATATGATTTTGGCGTTGAGTCAACAGTGGGCAAACGCAGGAGTATCAGAGACCTTGACCCATTGAACAACAGCTGATTCGGATTTATATCCAAGCCTTACGTTAGTGGAGTACCCAAGAACATGTTGATTGAATTTATGAATGGGTACAAATTTCGCAAGCACGAGTGCTCCTCCTTTTACAAACCTAGTGGTGAAATTAGTAGAGATAACAGACCAATGAGCGAACTCATATGTATTGATGATTCTTTAGAGAATTGGGACGTATGCTGAGCGCTACTGTTTTCTTTCATACAAGTTCATACGTGGATTGCTAGCTGCTGAGATTGGATAAACGATCTCGAGCGCTGTAGTACAAAGCTGCTGGACAAGTGATGTTATCCGGGAGAAGGCCCTCTCGTGCTAGTTTCTTTTTGCCCATATGGGGCAGTTTGTAATTGTTTCCACCGCCGCACTTTATCACCACTATCAAGCATTTCTGTAACTATAGGAAGACATGTCTCAGCTTCCTAGAGCCCATTGAATTAAACGAATTTACGACAGCTTCGATGAGCTCATCAATATTGTTTGGGACTTGCTTGTGTTGCAGTGATTGTATTGCAAAAAAAAACAAGATCAAGACGTTCATATCGGGACTGTGGGAGGTTGATAAAGTAAACGGATTTGGAATCCGTCTTTGTCACCTTCTCGAATCAGGTCGAGATCATCGGGCTTGGGGTGAGGCTTGGCGTTGTCTGGTTTGACAAATATTTTGATAGGACCCGTATCGAAGCTACGTACTGGCCGTCGTGGCCATTGTTTCCGAATTGCCGGAAACACATACTTTGCCAGGAATCGTTTCGTGACCTCTTTGTTTACGGATTGAATTGGTTTTGTTTCCATTGTTCCGGTTGGGCGATTTTCGATGAGCGCTGCGCAGGCGCACGATAGACTAGCTTTCCCGAAAACCATTGGTTCTTAAAGCGTAGTAGCGCTACTGCAGCAATAAACATTACTTTTAGTACTACACCCCATGATGCTATTATTCCTATGAAGAAGAATAATTTACCAAGCGCAAAGGCGGGTGGTATACGAATTTTTGTTAACAAGCTATGTCGATGGGAAGCTGGTATGGTGTTTTGACAGCCGCTTCAGAAGTATTCGGCGTTAGCACGCGTACAATCAATCGGGTATCGCTGGTAAATGGCAATGTATTTGCTGATGTGTGATCTCGAATGTTGGAAAGAAAGGGCGTGCAAGAGTTGATACTGATACTGGAAAATATAGGATGATTGATAGACGTTTGCGATAGCATATTCGCTCAGCGGCATGAGCTATTAGTGTATCCAAATCGACTCTCCATCGTCGCATCACCGAAGGAATTATCAAACGTCATACGAATGCGTTATTTAACAGATGAAAATAAAGTTTTACGACCAGCTTACGATTTCAATCAAATTGACGCCTCTTCACTTAAGGACGGTGACCCTCGGTTTTACAGCCAATGAAAATCGCGTTCATATTGATGAAAATTGGTTTAATTTACCACATCCTCAACCACTCGCATTTATCAAAAATTGTCGAGCAACAAAAGAATTTGTATCAATGCAAAGCTGGTTTCCACCAGCACCTTGATCGGCGGAGGCAGGAGCGAAACCCATCTACCTGTCGATGCTTCGTCAAATTACTTAAAAATTCAGAGGTAATTTCCGTTCCACAACTTCAGATAGCGGAAAGCAAAAACCCTCAAAATATCAGCAAATGAAGCCTTTTAAATATCTACATTGCCATATAAAAATTAACAAAAACAGTATTTTGGACCTTAATCTCGCTGTTTAAATAACAATCGGACAATAACTTTGGGACGGAGAGAGTAGTAAACGTACCCGTCATGAGGGCACAAGCTGCAGCGGCAACATGTGAAGGCACGTCTACTTCTATCA
Source organism: Sclerospora graminicola (assembly GCA_001887855.2). Lineage (NCBI taxonomy): Eukaryota > Oomycota > Peronosporomycetes > Peronosporales > Peronosporaceae > Sclerospora > Sclerospora graminicola. The sequence continues at coordinate 28,789 of MIQA02020873.1, read as the reverse complement.
CTGCAGTAGACGTTGCTAATGTTGGCTCCCAAACTGATGTCACAGCAGTAGACTAACGTTACAAATTGAAGTTGTTTAACGTGGCAGTCTTCTCTGGTGCAAGAATTACTGATTTTGTTTTTTCGTGGGGTAGTGTTACGTTCTTCATAGTGGAGGAAAATAAATTCACCCGGCATACTAAGGTTCCAATAGAGTGGTTCGTTGCTTAGGAAGATACGTTTGCTCCTTAGTAATCCCCTTTGAGATTATTTTCGCGATACGCCGGGTCTTCTTCAATGACGCGATAAGATAGTTAGCCGTTTCCTCAGCCTTTTTTCACAGCCAAACACGAAGACGTTACTGCAACCAAATTCTATATTTTCTTCCACCGTTTTCTATTTTATCATAGAACTTCACGGCTCAGACTAAGTATCTGTGGAGCAGACTCTTAGGTTCACAGTGGATGTTAAAGCAGCACCCTCAAAGCCGCTAGACAGCGCTATCAAAGAGATAGAGCTTTATTTCTTGTTAAAAACTGCGAGCGGAAATTCCCACGCTACGAGCAGAGCTCCCACGAAGACGCAATCCAAGCCGCACGGAATCCTTTCGTCCAGTAAGCAGCCGAAACGAGGCGCAAGGTCTAAAATCTGGCGAAAGGCAGTGGTACAGTGCAAAGAGCAGGCAAAAAATGCACACGCTGCGACGAAAACGGAAAAGACCGTACTAGCGGCGGCAAAACACGCGCAACGTGGACGGGAGGCAGCAGCTGCGACACCACAAGAAACAAAAGCGGTAGCGTAAGCGAATCAGGAACCTCGAAAGCAATGCGGATACAAGCGCAGACAAGAAATGGGCGCCAAACGAAGACGACCCAAACACGAATCACAACAACCCAAGCGAAAAGACCGAACGATGAGACACGAAGCAGAAACAAGCGCACCAAAAGCGAAGTGTCAAGACCACAAACATCTAAAAAACTGCAATCCGGAGAGAGAAAACACGAAGAAAAGACACTGGAGACTGAAGCGAGGAAGCGAGGCGACAACTGGCAAAGGCGAGGGACAGTGGAGGCGGGAAGCGATGGTGAGCAGCGAATGCGAAGGTGCAAAGCTCGACCAACAAGTGCTACCACTTGTAAAGGCTTGTTTTTTCGTTGGAAAATTATAGACTGAATTTTGTTTATTTCTTCCTAATCATTAGTTTTTTGTGTAGCCCAAACCTAATTGTATCACCTATTCTACTTGTGCAATCATGTTACACCTAGGTTTAGTATAACGTATATACAATATGAAATAAGAAAAATGAATGGTTTTAGAGTCAAAGATGGAATGACTGGTCGCGGTCCAGTGTGTTGAAATGTTGCTGTTAAACTTGACTTAAGTGGAAATTCAAGTTTTTGGTAATTTTTGATTTGGTGTAAGTAAATTTAGGTTGGCACCTATTTTTTATCCTATTTTGGATTATTACAGAATGGTTACAAAGAAGTTAAGGTACGACCTAATCTCACTAACAGCATTTCGCATGCATACATAGACTAGGAAGCTAATTACTCTTTAATATACTTTATATTAACTACGTCCCCGCTTTTGTTTGCCTTGGACAGCACTTACTCGTGAATACTGAAGATTACGTGAAATATTTTCTAAGGAGGCAAGTTTGTTAGCTTCAACTTCAAGCTTTGTCAAGTTTCCGACATCACTTTGGTTACTATCACGTCTACGCTAAATTACGAAGTTCTACGATGAAACCCGCTACCTCTGAACACAGTGGTCCTGACAGGTGAGGGTTAAAAACCTTTTTCCAAATGGATCGAATTTCTTAATCTTTCCTTGAAATATGCTCGAGGGTGACGACCACCCCGAAATAGCAACCCGCGATTGTTCATGTTCCATTTTTTCGAAAGGTTCATCCATTTTCTTCATGTCGTGTCTTACTATATGATGACATCCTGGCCTTACTACATCAAGTCGACGTGCTTCCACAAGAGGTTGAGCGCACTCTTCTCAAGGTATAACATTCGTGACTTACATAAAGTAACCAACTAATTTTTACTTCTACTCAATCATGAGGTAACCGTCCAATGCTGAGCTTATGCAACAAATGATGCAGATCCTCCAAAGCCAACAAGAGCTTATCGATACATTGGCTGCATCTCAGCGAGAAGGAGAGCTTAAAGTAAACTGGCTTAGAATGCCGACCTACGGTGGACGAAGTGAAAAATCTGCACGACTTTTCTACATGCAAATTCAGCAATATTATAGCGCTTGCGGAACCAATTGGAAAGAATAAGAGCATGACCCCAAAATACTTGCTGTCCTGGGGAGCTAATTGCGGGGACCTGCAGCGCAATCGGTCTTGTTTCGTCAAGCAGAAATCCACTCGTTGGAAAATATTTTCATCGCGATAGAGAGCGATTTTTTGTGCGGATCTATAACACAGTCTGAGAGATGATCTTCACCGGCTTAAGCAAACCGATTGCACAGGACTCGTGGACAATGTAGCGAAATTTAGGCATTTTTTGCGCAATCACATATATGACCGAATTCGATCAAATCATCTATATTAAACGGGGACTACGGTAGAGAACTCAAGAAGAAGTTCGGTACCGACGTAGTACAACTTTGTCGGAAGCGATTACTGTTGCGCTGGATTTTGAACGCGCACATTTGGGTGGTTATAATAATTATGCCGCCGCACATTCTCAACCTGGTCCGTCGTATGGGGCCAGAGAGAATCTTGCCAGGACTCCGAGCCAATGGAAATCGATCATGCTCAGCCATTTCAACGGTCATCTATTCTAGCATCAACACCCACCGCTCCAACCGACCCTAGTGCGCGTACTGCAAGAAACTCGGACGTATAATTCAGAAGTGTTTTTAGCGACAAAACAGGCTGACTAATAACGACAGCGGAAACAATCCTGTTTGTGCAAATATCAGCTTTTTCGAGAATGACGCTGACCATGAATCCGTGGAAGAGGAAACGGCCGCCGGCACATCACATGAGATTATCACTACACTAAGTGAAGCGGATTTCGCACCCGTTCAGGTAAAGCCTTAATCGTCAAGAACGGTTCTCTTGACCATCGGGCTGTCGATATTATGCTCGATCCTGGAGCCACAAGCAACGTGGTCAAGCCAGGGTTCCTCCAATGTATCCTTTCCGAAGTGACTATCCAAGTTACCCATTTTGGCGGCACTAACACCATCAAGTAGAATGTGAATAAAGGCGTTGCAAATCTATCATTTGACGGGTATAACTTTTCTGACGTTCCTGTCAGTGAGTTGCAAATCAAGAATTCCCAAGATGTTAAATGTGCAAGCTTTACATTGATCGATCATCAATTGGTGTACGCATCTCGTTTCATTCGACAGTGGTGAACTTCCACGAGATGACGTAATTGCTCGGTCCTTAGTTCCCCTGCCGAGTTTCAAAAAAAAGACAGCCCATTACAAAGAAATTTATCCTATAAAAAATTGTCAGGTTTCGGAATCGGAAGTCTCTTGCGAGCCAAAATTAAAGTCGTTGCTCGATTCATTTTCAGGTGTCTTACCGGCCAAACTACCGGATTTGCTACCTCCTTATCGTTCAGTGGGGTTTGATATAAACATGCAGCCGGGCGCTCGACCGAGTAATCGTCCGCCGTTTCGACTTTCGCTAGTTGAACAAGAAGCCTTACAGGAGTTCGTGGAGGAAAATCTTTCCCGGGGATTAACTAAGCTATCGTACTCACCCTGGGTGTCGAACATCTTTGGCATCACCCAGTCATAGGAAACAGTTTGCCAAGCTCACAGTGGATCCGTTCCGGGAACCCCAACGATCTGTTACGTTGCGTTATTGGCTTCCGTTATGTCAACCCCCAGTCAGTTGTACCCAGATTCCATTGCCGCGAATCGATGAGTAAATCCGATAAGATGCAGGGAATGAGCTTTTTACTGTCATCGCGTTAGCCCAAGGATATCATCAGATGCATATTGACCCGGATAGCAAGAAGATCACAGTGTTTCGTATGTCAAATGAGCTTTATCAGAGGTGCGTTGCTCCTATGGGCCTCGTAGGAATGCCAAGCATGTGGTCACGCTTAATGTGTTTTCTATTTGGGAATTCCCATTCGTGGCTGTCTATTTAGATTATACCTTTTTCGATTTCTTATGACGAGTACTTGAAGCATCTAGCTATCGTTTTTGCCGCCTTTCGCACAGATAAATGCTGCGCACACATCGGGAAGTGCAAGTTTCAACGCACGGAGGTCACCGTTTTGGGGCAAACGCGTTCTGCCAAAGGGTTGGTTGTGTAAACTACCAAGACGGAGGCAATCGCTAAGGGGCCAACATTGCTCGCCGTGAAGGAGTTACAAAGTTTCTTGGCCTCGCGGGCTATAATCGACGCTTTATCCATCGGTTTGCTCACTTAGTTCTACCGTTAAGCCTTCTGGTCAAAAAAGGATACGCCACGAGTATAGACCGCCGTACAAGATGCCTCTTTCTTAAAGCTGAAGTCTGCCCTCCAATCGGCACCTGTGCCGACCTTGACCAGCTTTTCTCGCCCGTTTGTTCTGACAACGGATGCATCCGGTTCGTGCGTTAGGGGTGTATCGTCCAAATTTCTGAGTGGTCACGATCATCCCAAAATTTTTTTGTTCCAAAAGCTGGGCGTGCATGAGATTAATGGATCTGCTCATTAATAGAGCTCTTTATCATCAAATCTGGGTTAGCCAAATGGCCTCATTATCTTTACGGTCATCAATTTCATATTGTTACCCACAATAACGCCTGGTGTTGAATGCTTCATCAACCTAGCTCAGTACTTAATCACTATTGATCAGTTTACGTTTACTATAAGTCACATAAACGGGGCGTTAAATGTCGTAGCTGATGTGCTCTCGCGCCGGCCTTACGATACATTGACAACGACTATCCGCTTTCACGAGTGTGATTCCAGTTGTCAACAACGGGGCTCGCGCTTACGTTGTTCTCCCTCGATGCCACCTCTGCCCCGGGAGGGGTGTGAGGCCATGAAAGTTGCTTCCTTATGGCAGAATCATATGTCGAGTTGTCACCAAGCGTTCGTAAGGTGTTTCAATAAGGATATGCACGGGATACAGAACTAAAAGAGACATGACATCATCCGTTAACGAGTTCATTGTTCGTGAAACACGATGATCTATTGTTTTTGTGTTCAGCGAATAAGATCACACGTCTTTGCGCTCCAAACATCAATCACTTGCGAGCTCAAGTATCATGAATCAGCCATAGCATCTCATCCTGACCTTCGGAGAACATTCTTGCGTGTTGCACAGTGGTATTATTGGACATTCTTGCACAAAGACATCAAAGGATATGTCAAAACGTGTAAGCCCTGAGCACGTTAGAAGCATGACAACAACAACGAAAAGGATTACTCATGCCAATCCCAATTCCCGATGCATGTTGGCAAGTAGTGTCAGGTCAAGGACGATGCCCAAAAAACGGCTGAAGTGTTTTTTGAGAATGTAGTGTGTCACCATGGTCTTCCAGAAGTCATCAGTGATAGAGATAGCAAGTTGACCTCAACGTTTTGGAAATAGCTGATGGTGACCATTGGTTTTCGGTTAAGTATGACCACCGCTCATCGAGCCCAAGCCGATGGACAAAACAGAAGGAAAAATTTAGTCGTCGAAGACGCTGTTAGATGCATGGTATCTTACGATGGCACCAATTGGACAGATCCCCACCGAGGTAGTGTCGAGTACGCCCATGCTAAACTTATTAGCGGATTGACAGGATACTTTCCCTTCGAAATTTTGATACGGGATAGCTCGCGCACCATGGCAAAAATCACTTGAGACAAAAAACACCAAAAGGAGATTGACGTACAAGCTAAAGCGTTTCTGGAAGCTCGAGCAAAGATCGTTGTGCAAGCTCATAATAATTTGCTCAAAACCCAAGCTACGCAAAAGCACTACTATGACAAAAAAACGCCGCCTAAATCAAGTCAAATTTAAGGTTGGAGATTTAGTAATTTTGGATTCGCGTAGAATTGTCGTTGAAACACGCCGCCAAAGACATGGAAATAAAACGAGCAAAAATTGCGGCCAGAAAATTGGGCTATTCGAAATAATCAAGATGACCAATCCTAACGTGGCAAGACTCAAGTAACCCAAGTATAAAGAAGATCAATCCAGCATTTAAGGTGGATGCGCTGTCAAAATATGAGCCAACGCCCGAGAGGTTTCGTAGTCGACCTATACCGAAAGCAGCCAAGTTCGTGGATAATGACACCGCTCATAACCTTAACTTATTGAACGCCTATTGAGGAGAAGTCAGTATAATCGCCAACCACACTGGGCCGTCCATCATTGAGAAACAGAAGAAGAAGCAAGCTGGGGGAAAGAGAAGAACATTTGCCATGCCTCCCACTGGAAGGATCTCGTCGCCGATTTTAATTAGCGTCAACAAGAGATCAATTCGGGTAGGATATCAGGACCAGTCATTTAGACTGGACTGCGACAAGTCATTTCATCTATGACTTTAAACCATTCATTTTTCTTATTTCATATTGTATAAAGGTTAACTAAAACTAGGTATAACATGTTTGCGCAAGTAGGATAGACAATACCATTAGGTGTGGGTCACACCAACAAAAGTAATGGTTAGGAAAGGTTAAACACAATTTAGGCTTTAAATGCAAGTCTTTACAAGAACTAACTAAGCGGGGATGAGAACACCAAGGAACTCAAGCTGGAGCGAATTAAATACAAACGCCAGCACAAGGTGTGACAGGCGGTGCAACTCAGGGCCCAAATGCATTTCATCTTGGAGCACCAGGGGAAGTTAGAATCCCTAAATCGGCAGTCCAGAATGTTCGTGGAGTTGAGGTCTAGAAAGGGATAGGGGCAGGATTTGAGCAGTGGGCTTACCTGTTTATCAAAACCCTTAAATTTGCTGAATTTTAGTGTAGGAATTTCAATCAACAGAGCGCCTAAAGGTTAAAAAACTCGGTAAATAGATGGGAATCTTGCTAAACTATTTTCAAGCCAATGCTGGAAATTGGTCAGTAATATTACCCCCATCCCAACGCAATCCTGGACAACTTGCATAATGAATTTTAGGTCAATAATTTGCGTCGAATTTATTTGCCGCCGAGAAAGATCCAAACGGTCATAGACTAAACCGCTATGGTATTTGTGGGCTTTGGCACAAAAAAAAACGATTCGTCCAAAGAATTGATTGTGGTCAATATTGTCAAATTTGCCACTCCTAGCATGAACAATGCGCTAGTGGTCAGGTATAATCCTCAGAGGCAAGACTATATCCATTACGTACAGGAGCCGGTTGCGTGAGCCCAATAATGCTGAGTAGAAGTCTACAGTCACAAAGAAATTTCGTAAATATCGTAAATGAATAAAGCACCGAAATGGTTGTTATGGTTGTGGAGTTGAGGGGAACACTCTTAGGAATTGTCCCCAGTAAACAAAGAAGAAACCATTCAAAAGGAAACGTTGAAGGTGATCGTCGTTTTGCATTGGCTACCATTGATACGCAAGCAAAATTTGGTGGAAATTTGAAGAAAACAATAATGAATTCTGGATATTTGATAGTCGAGCGAGTTCTCACCTCGTGACGAACATAGTCTTCTTGAAGATCCAGAAGACTACAAAGATAAAGATGGTTTGAGCTATGATCAAAAATTACACAGGTCGGCACGGTGACGCTTAAAAGTAATGACTACTATCGTGCTGAGGATGTTTACTACACATCAAAATTGGTAAAATTGGTTTTTCACTAGGTTGTCTAAAGAAGAAGGGTTATCGCATTGAAGATCGCTTAGAAAAACGGAGACTACGTTCAATAATGAATTTGTTTTCGTGTTGAATTGCCTGGATACGTTTATGTGGAAAACTTGCACGCAAACAGATTGAAGATAATAGATTAAAGTTTGCTGAGATGGTCATGAAAGTTGCGCCAAAAGTAGCGGAGGATGATATGCAAAATTATACCATTTTTATGCACGCCTCGGTCATTTGGCATATGACTCAATGGAGCTAGAGCTTCTAAAATACAGTACTTAGGTTTCACGGACATAAAAAAATAAAAGAAACAATGATAATCTTATAGTATTAATATTTTTTATCTCCATACCACCTCTGTTTTATTTTTTGAAAAGTTCCACGAAAAAGCATTTGCTCTGAGATTACCATAATCTTACAAATGTTATATTGTCTGTTTGAATTTTCAATTCATTTTTCCGCGCAATTTTCGCATACCATGCAGGCCACGAACGCCGAGCCGCAGGCGGTCTGGGATACTCATCTCCTACGCAGCAACAACGGCAAGCTCGCGCAGGTTAATTTATCGTCTGTGGGTCGCATATTTAATGTCGACTACAGAGCCGTCTCGCGTATTTGGGAACGCCGCATGGCGTCCATGCGCCCTCGCGTGGCAGCTGTGGTCAAGTCTCGCGCGTATCGTCGTGGCAGGAAGAAACGTGGTCGCCTTGCGCTTTGCCGCCTTATCGAGGCTATCCCCATCCAAATCCGATCGAACCAGCGCGTTCTCTAGCATAGCGTGCAAAACCTGCTCTCAGGAGGATTCTTGGCGGGATGTCTCAAGCACTCCTCGCGCTCAACCATCGTATCAACCGCGTAGCATTTAGCCTTCATCACGTTGCGATTCTTTCGGATGGTGCGCGTGTATTCCGAATATGTTCAACGTCGTGTACATTGACGAAAAATAGTTCTACGTGAATAAGGTCGGTCAGAAGTTCGACATCTACTCGAGCCTCAACGGGGCGCCGCTGGAGAAGCCAGCTGTATAGTTTGTCCAAAACAAGTGGTACATTCTTAAGGTGATGTTTTTGTGCGCGGTGGCCCGCCCGCAAGATGGATTTAATAGCCTGATCGGCATCTGGCCCATCGTGGAGCTATACGTGATGCATCTTTGGAGCAAACTATCGCGCCACTGGCGTCACTATTCTGCAACCGTGCAGTATTGACCACAACAAGTCGCGCGATATACTAGTCCAGAAGGTGATTCCGGCGATCAAGGAAAAGCAGCTGCCCCACGAGAAGCATATGAAAATTTTCATTCAGCAAGATAACGCCGGCGCCCATGTGAAGGCCGACGACCCAGAGGTCTTCGCTGCTAACAATTAAGACCACTGGCAGATCCAGATATCGTGTCAGGCCGCACAGATCCCTGATCTCAATGTTCTGGAACTCGGTTTCATCAACACTACCCAGCACTACAAGACCGCACAACGCCGCGTGCGCAGGACGAGCTCATCTGTGTGGTCAAGCGCACGTTCTGGTCGTCATCCATCGTTACCTTAAGATCTAACGTTCCATGGTACGTGCAATAACGAGTTACGTGAAAATGTGGGAAAAGTATGGAGATCGACGTTAGCACGCATTATCATGAGTGGAGTGGATTGGTTAAGTATCACGACTATCGATAGATATTCGCATATCGGGCCGGGTCGACTTAGAAGTCGGACCGGTCGAGATATAAATGATGAAGTATGTTTACGGTTGGTTCGACACATGGGATGTGATGGAGTTATGTTGCCCAGATGATATCGAGGTTAAACATTATTGATCCATATAGTCAGATAGTTCTGGAGTATGGTTGATCGACTGAATTTGCTGGCCCAGTCTCAAGACATGGTGGGTCTAAGAGAGTGAAAAGGGTCGAGTATATAGCATTGATTTGTATGGGGACGTACCAAAGTAGGTCAAAGACGGCTTCAAAGGTCAGCACAAACTGGCTCCGATCGGCGACAAGAAGACAGCCAAGTCGGCCTCAAGAAGCCGACCACGAGCCGGTCCCGCAAGGTTGAGTACGTGTCAGCTGCAGATGTCGGTTTCAGATCAACCAGAGAAGCCGATCCCGAGCCGATCTCAAGCCGACCACAAGTCAACCCGAGTCGATCTCAGTCGGCTTCAAGAAATCGATTACAAGGAGTTTAAGCAAGGTCGGTTCTGTGCCTGCACCAGAATTCGGCTTTGGATCAGCCCAAGAAGCCGACTCCAGATCCGGAATTGGAAGACCAGGTCAGATCAGCTAAAGATCGGTTGAAGGTAGGTTAGACCAGGTTGAAGATCAGCTCATAAACGGTTGAAGGTGGTACAAAACCATGTGATAGGACGATAAAGATCAAAGTATAAGGTAAGTCACATAGGTTGGTGTATGGTACATGAGATGTTAGAGATTACTTAAAATAATAGGATTGGATTTACCCCCTAAGCAAAGAGTCGCTCCGCCACGTTTCGGGTTAACAAGGCCCCTGTAACTCAACTAAATTCTCGGTTGAGACGCGCATAGACGCATTTTGGCTCACCGGAAATTCCCCGACGGGATTGTTTTAGTTTTTGCATCCCTCACCCTCACGCCCACGTGTTTGAACACGTCTTATTAATTGGAAATATTTTTGTGTGGATAACTTTGTGATTTTTACGGGGGAAGATCGTGATTATATCGTGATTTTACGTGGTTATTGGTTATCTCTCGTTTTATTGGTTGGTCCGGTCGATTGAAGAATCTCGACTCGACCTCTACAATACTTATACGCGGTACCACCTTTTATCTGTCCAACAGTGAAGAATTCTACCGGAGAATAATCTCATTTCAAAGAAGTCGATTCCTCCGACCTGATCAGGAAAACTTTTATCACCAAGAGTCCGCCTGAGTGAGTGAAACCACCGAATACCAATCGGTACACAAGGTGAGATGAAGTTGAATTTGGATTCTGTTGCACTTGATGGCCGGTCCAAAGACCGGGACGATCGGCCAGTCATTCTAGTGATGGCTTGTCTAATCATGAAGTCGAACAGGATCAACGGAGTACCCCCTCCAATAATTGGTCGTCCGAGCCAGTGGGAATCCGATTTTTGACCCATGACTTTCGGCATGGATTTGGAAATCGGCTCACCACAATGGTGCGTGTGCCCGGATCACTTGGTGACTCTAGATATCACCGTGATTCCTCTGAAGATGAGAAAGATGTGAAGATCAAAGTGGAGGAAAAAATTTCGGGTGTATTGGAGGAAGGCGTATTGTCCAAGTTTAAAGGAAGCGAGGTCGACCTGGTCCGGCGGAGTTCCGGTTCGACATTAAAGATGAAACAACTCTCCATAAGGCTCCGCCAGGAGCCGACCTGGGTTATAGTAAAACCTACTATAATCCGGGTAAGGATCGAGGCACCGACCTCGATCCCATGCATAAGAAAATTGGAAAAAACCAAAAAAAGGTAGGAGCGGATCAATATGATCCACCTAAAAATATGTAAAACCTAAATCCAAGATGATCGAAGACGATGAAGAAAGAGCCGAACCAACAGGAAAAGCTACGGTCAAAGATATTGAACGTATGTTTTACCTTCGTGAGTTCCATAATTTCTTGAAGACTATGAACCCTTATTTCAGTGGTTTGCACTTTTTATTTATTGTGTAAAAGGGTTTCGGAGATCGGTGGATAGTCGATTTATCTTATCAAGTTCTAAATTTGCGATATAGGCCCCTAATCGTTCTCGATAGGGTTTAGGACTACCATGAATGCAAGCAACGAAACCCGGACGTTATTACATGACCCGGGTCCGAGTACGGACCCGGACAACCCGGGGAAGACTAAGGCAACGCAAGGGCGTGAGCTGGATCAGCGAACGGAGAGAGTGGTGGATGAAATTGTCCCGGAATCTACGGAGTCATCCGAGGCTGAGGAGGCGAGACCGGTAGCACGCACGACTTCAACGACAGAAGAGGTTAACCGGGAACCGGAATCAGAACCGGTATCACTGGTAGATACGGCAAAGGATTAGTCGCATCAAAAATCAGAGATATCGGTCTAACCGGTATTATTACCGGATGTAAGTAACATAACTCAGGTTACAAACCAACCTGAACAAGTAAAGGAATCAAGTAACGAAAGTGAGGCAAAGATTGGGATGGTGGGACAAGCTGAGTCCCAAGATCAAAAAAATTTAGCTCAGGCGCTTCACACGGCCCTCACTCAAGCTTCAGCCACAAAGCCACGAACGCAGGTCTGGTTGGACATCACCCAAGAATTGTTCACAGCAATATACGTGAAGGTGAAAGGCCCAGTTTCACGGCTCTCGGATATTGCTAAACGACTTCCGAACCTGAAAGCATCGGAGACAGAAAGACTGTTAGATTTCTATGAATTATTAGTGGTCGATGGCAAGAAAGAATGGACCGAATGGCGCAAACGAGTAGTTGAACTGGCACTACTAGTTCAGAGGTCACCGCAGTCCTTCGAAAGTATACTATGGAGGGCGATAGGACAAGAAAACGTTAAAAAAAGCGGAAGTACTGCCAGCACCACTACAAGGCTGGATCCATAAGGTGGCAGGACCGGGGTTAAAGAACAGGGACGAAGAAAAACTGTTAAAAAAAGACGTTTCTCTTCAAAACCGAAATTTACACGCCGGAGGAAATAAGCAGATTACGAGAAGTTTGTGAGAAGCAGTATGGAAAATTTGCACCAATGACGGTGCGGAAAGGCAGCGATGACGAGTGGAGAATTGTGCAAGGATTGGTAGAAGGAACAATCATTGCAAAGCAACTACCACAGTTCCTGAAAAGAATCATGAAAATTGACGAGCAGGTACGACTGGTGCAGACTATCAGAGCACAGGTGGAAGGATGCTTGGTAATGAACTTAAAGGGTGAGAGCCCGATTAAAGAAGCTTTCTTAAGCACCAAGAGCATACAAGAAAGTATAGCGACAGCAGCTGCCACAAGAGGATCAGGTAGCGGAGAGTTATGGCGTATGGTGGCACAAGTTAAGAACATTAGCTACGATGGTGGAAAGCACGCGTTATATTTTCACTTTTATACGCGGGAAATGGCGAAGAAGTTTGTGGGATTAATGGTACCATTTCATAGGTATGACCACCCGCTTTATAACCTGCATCGTGAGGCAGCTTCTGCGGACGCATCAGCACGGAAAAATCAGCTGGACAGTAACGGGGAACGATTTACTCATGATGGGTTTTACGCATGTATATTGAAAAATATAACGAGATCAGTGGATCTTATCAAGCTATCAGGTTTTCTAAAAAAGTTGCTTGGAGTGGACTTTCAGTTTGATGACTTGGACAAAGGAGGGCCTTTCTCGGACACGTCAACAGCATGGGAATTAATCGTGGAATCAGATGCTTGCCCTACAGCATTAAAGGATGTGAGACGTATTTATTGGGGCCATACAATGATTATCATTGAACACCCCTCTATCAGGGGGCGAAAACAGTGTTTACGGTGCGGGGATATTGGTCACCCTATGAGGAAGTGCGTCAAACCATTGGCAAAATTGCTCAAATCGAATTGCATTGAAGTCAAATTGCAAGAGTTAAAACAATACGCATCTCAAGAAGCAACATTTAAAAGTATGGACGAACTGCGTGCACAGGTGGATGCGGTGAGGGAGAGCCAAGAACAGGCTCAAAAATTACAAGAACACGAAGAAGAAACAGGTGAGACAGTTTCCATTGATGAAGGACAGACACCAATAGCTTGTGTCACACCGAACAAATCGGATGACACAGGGGTGAACCAGACGACTGGTGAACATAAGGGGGATTCCCACATCGAATCTCAACGTCAACAGTCTTCATCGGAATGGGTGACAGTCAAGCGTTTTAAAGGGCGAGGAGGAATCAGTCCAAAAGACGATAACAATGAGATGAAAACGACTAATACCCAGATTGAGTCCAGTCTACAAAGAGACATAGCTAAGTCAACGCAAGGCGATCACAAAAAACCAGAAAGTCAGACGGAAAACCGAGGGTCAGTCGTAACAGACGCTGCAAATGATCAAGGCAAAAAGAAGAAAAAGGATCGCCGGGCACGCCAGCTCGAGCGTGAGCAGAAAGCAATAATCCTCCAAAAGAAAGCGGCCACTTTACTAATGCAAGAAGGAAAGGTGAAAACTTTTCTACACGAAGCTATCACCCAAGTGGACCAGGAAGAAGGAGCTATTAAACCAGTTCAAATGCCACAGAATCAAGAGGAAGGCGACGTGGATTTGACATCAATATCACACGTTATTCAAGCATTAGGCTTCAAGAAGACAGCAACACCAGCGACAGGGAATTGTCAGGTTTACGCGGTGTGCCAAGCTTTAGCCTGTTCAGAGCAGTTAGGTGATAAGGTTGAACGGTTGGAAGCGATGGCCAAGAAGTTAAAGGAAGGGTGTATAATAAGGGCACTATTGGATTTTGACTTAAAATTTCCTGCCGGAACGAGGAAACCCACGTTACTGGAATTTGGACGAGCAGATGACTCGATCACGCCAAAGGAATCGCGAAAGCAGTTCCAGGAATACCTGTTGGAATTTGCGGGTAGTAGCACGAAAATTGACGAGATTATACCAAGGACTAAATGGGGGTGCACAGACACACTGAAAACCCTCAGTACGCTGCTTCAAAGGGAAATATTTGTAATAAGTCACCCAACGGGGATGAAAATGCCTGTTTTGTCACATCTCGTCCCAGAAACAAGAACAATCAGAGGCAAAACATTCCAAACAAGTGGTGAATATCCGGTGACTGTGGAAATATTTTACGAGAAGATGAAAACTTACCTTACGGCTGAATTGATGGAATTTCAAGAGAGTCACCGTCCGTTGATTTTGATATATAGTGGGCAACACTATTCGGCTCTGTTAAATGTGCAACGGATTCACGAAACAGAAGATGTGACTATGGAGGACAATAGTGACGATGAAGAGTTCACGGATGAACGACATGATGATATCACAGGTGAACATGAAGGCGAAGATGGATTTAGTAGGCCAACTGGGCAGTCTCAAGATGAACACATCTCGAGCCAGGATGAACCTAATGGCTCAGTCTCGTCAGCTTCTTCTCATGAATTGGTAGTAACGCCGGATGGGTCAATCACCAGCTATGGCAGTCAATCTCCATGGGATCCTGAAGATTGGGACGGCGATTATACGGATATGTTGCAAAGATTATCTGGTCCTACGATTCATCACGGGCTGAAGTGCGAGATAACGCAGATATTAAGGTCGAGGGATCCCCGAATGACGGAATTGTTACACTTCTTGTCCGATACGGTGATTAAACTATCACTATCGGAACAAGAGAAGTTGATCCAAGCTGATCTGTCAGACCTGAAAACTTGCATGAAACTGCAACAGCGATACCAAATCTCGAAACCGATACTCCAACAGTGGTACGAACGTGTGTGGTGGGATCACACAGCGGAACAAGGACAATTACAGATAATGGACAGTGCTTCAGACTCGGAGTATAAAGAATCTGAACATGTGGAGTGTTCGCAGGATACAATAGAATCTCAAACGATAGAAACGCCTGAGTCCAAGCGAATTTGTCGGAGAGAAACTAATGGAGGGGAGGTCGAAGACATGGATATAGTTCCGGTCCAACGTGAACTTTGTGATGAATTAATGAAATGTGACTCGGCACCAAATATAATGAGTTTATCGATGGAAGAATTCAAAACGGCATGGAACCATTTATTATTACAATGGGAAGAGCATACGGGAATCCCTTTCCCGGTACTTAGCTCAACGAAGACGCTCTGGCTGAAAGTAGCACGATTAGAAGGGAACAGATTGATGCACTTGCTGAAAGAAGTACCAGGCTCTCATTATATTCTCGACAGCGTGCATGGAAGGGTATTAGTTGAACTTACAAAAACATGGAGAGAACAATGTTGGCTGGAAGTTGTCGATGCGGGTAAACGAGAGGGGCTTGTGGATATAGCAGGGGACTGGTTTTCTGACTGGGAGAACCGTTTTAATGTCATGAATAGTTCAGCTCAAAAGCATGCGGTCATGAACAGCTCACAGGAATGGGCAAGATAAAATACGGAGGAAATGCAGTATTACGATTGTTAGCCCCAAGACAAATGTCGATATTAGCGAACATGCTGATTAGTGCGAATCTCTTCGCAGAACAGATAGCGGCTCTCTTAGGAGAAAATTATCAAGTGACGGACACCATTGTATGCTTATTACAGAGACATCTACGCTTGAAGGAGACGAATTCGGATTACGCGGCTCATATCGAGGGAGTCAATACTGGGATTATTGGAGCGTGGAAGAACTTATTTATGTTCACGTATTCAGCAGGAATAATGGAACTAGTGGGGACCAAAGTAATACCTGCTCTAGAATCCGACGATGATAGTCGGCGTCATTACTAAGGGCACCGCGGTAGGACAGACATCGATGTCATCATATTTTAACATGCAAAAATTGGACATTTTTACGACACATCGACTAATGAGAGATCTTGAATATCAGCCGTCACTGGGAGAGGCATCATCCGAGTTAAACAAGCTGACTTCAGTATTTCTAAGTCAAAATGTTCGAGGATTTGTCAAAAAAGACATCGATGCATGGTTTAATGCCTGGAGGTGGAATAAATCGAATTATGTGGCACACATAATTTTAATTCAAGAAACACACATTGCTTCATTAGAGGAAAAGGAAGAGGTGTCTCGAAAGTGGGCGGCCATATGCGGTCATCGTAATCGACATAAAACATTGTCATATTGGAGCATACACACCGAGAAACAAGGAGGGGTAGCAATATTATTATCCCCGACGGTGGCAGACCAAGTTATTCCGTGGATGAATACTGTGTGGTCAAATAGATTAATTATCGTCAAGTGGAATGATGTGGTAGTGATCAATGTTTATGGACCATCGGGTGATTTCAAATGTCGAGAAAATTTTTATGGAGCTTTTCGGATGATGTTTACGAGAAAACCTGTGAATTGCATCCTGGGAGGAGATTTTAACTGCGTAGATTCCCCTACGTTGGACAGACTTGGGGGACAACGATTGATGCGACCAGAGAGTAAGGCTTTAGTGAGAATAGTGCAGGAGTGGGGATTATGGGACGCAAGACTATTGATGATGCCGGCCATAGATGATTTGACTATAGACCCTTCCAATCATTATACTTTCTGGCGCGGAAATCAAGCCAGCCGGATCGATCGTTTTTACGTGTCCGAGAACTGGAAGAACTGGGTAATTTGGGTAGCCGTTGAAGCACCGCCAGTATTATCAGATCACAACCAGGTGTTCTTATGTTTGAAAGACCCCAGCATATCCCAACAGTACATGAATAATAGACGAATGCCTTACCTCTTTGCGGGGTCAGGTAATGACCACATTCATTCACTTTTACGGGATCAAATTACGAAATCCAATTCTAGACTGGATGGTGACACTAGCTGGGATACACGTATTGATATTTGGCGAGACATTATTTACCACATGCGGAAGAAGGTGGCAAAACGGCGCAGACGACGAGTGCAACATTTGCTAAGAATGGTCCGGGACAATGCAAAAACCAGGAGGCATATAGTATCGTCCTTATATAGAGTATTAGAGAAAGAACGAGCATGTCGACGAGGCCTTAGACTACATAGATCCCCATCGGATGTCCGTTGGCTATTTAAACGAGCTTCAGTCTGGGAACGGGATCAAACAGTTACAAAAATTGATGCGCTCTCAGGCCCTCCTATTCCAATCTCTCTCTCAATTCCAGACAAATTCGCAGCCACGTGGCAACCAATAATGGGATTTAGCCACAGAACAATGCCAAGTGATCAATTACGAGAGGAATTAGCACAGTTTATGCAGATACCTGAGACTCGGAAGGTCACAAATGCCCATAATGAAGCCCTTCTAGCGCGAATTGAGGAGGATGACGTGAAATGGGCAATCAAATGTCTAGAAAGACGGAAGGCAGCTGGGCAGGACGGGTTAGGAAATGACTTCTACAAAGATTTTGGAGATATTTTACTTGAGCCCCTGACAAGATTATTCAACTCGATTTTGGAAGGAAGTTCACCACCTCCTTCCTTTTTAAAGGCAGTGGTGATTCCCTTAAGAAAGAAGGGTGATTCAAATAACGCTCTTGACTATCGCCCAATTTCATTATTGACAACAGGGTATAAATTATTTGCAAAAATACTTGCCCGGCGGCTACAAGGTTTCCTTGGTAAATTGATTGGAGATACCCAGCAGGGATTTGTTTCAGGGCGTCGAATGGACAAAGCTGTGGTAATGATGAAAGCAACTTTCGAAACCTACCGTACAAAACGGTACAGAGAGAATCGGCGGCCAAGACTGCGGGGATTTTATTACTGGATTTTAGTAAAGCTTACGACACTGTGGATAGGAAGTATTTACTGCAAGTCCTACAGGCATTTGGATTCTCGGAACGATTTGTGGATTTAATGGACAGGATCCATGCCGGGACGTCAGCAGAGTTTCTAGTAAACAATACATTTTCGGAGCCACTCCAAGTTAAATCTGGCATTAGACAGGGGTGCCCCTTGGCGCCCCTGTTGTTCATCCTAGCAGTGGAACCATTGGCGCTTGCCTTACTCCAGGAAGAAAGAATATCGGGGATACAACCCTTCCATCACGATAAGTCTATTCAACATAGATTTTCTGCGTTCGTTGATGATTCAACGATATTTTTGCAACACACAGAACAAGTACCTATCGCCCTAGAGGTCGTACGTAGATTTGGAGATCTTTCAGGTTTACAGGTACAGCCGGCCAAAAAGCAAATTTGTATTCCTAAATACAACATTTGTACCAGATAAGTGGTACAAGATACCAGTATTACCGGATGGAGAAACAGTGCGGTATTTAGGATATTTCTTTGGGTGGACTACACTACAAACAGTTAATTGGGCATTAAGAATACGGAATGTTCAGAGAAGGCTAGCAACGGCAACGGATTGTGGAACGGCGTTTATGGAACGGGTTCAATTATTCAATGTAATAGCGATCCCCTCCATATTATTCACAGCGCGAATGTTTGATCCTACAGCTGAAGTGATGAAAGAGTTGGTGAATATCCAGAAGGCTTTCTTATGGCGGAACAGTACAGCGAGTGAAGGTAGTAGGCACAAGATCTCACCCACATTACCGTTCACACCACAGGCAGCAGGAGGTGTGGGACTGATCTCAATACCGGTAGCTATGAAAATCCAACGTTTAAAGTTGGCGTGTCAATGGCTTATTGCAGCGAGGGATAGTTACCAGAGGGCATGGTTAGATTTAGCAGGGCTGGGAGTGAATAACAATTCTGGGCACCTATTAACCCCTGTGTCAGGTTATAAAGTATGCAAAGCAGGAGCAACAGTGAGGGCAGGAGCACTACCGAATATAGCGAAAGAAGTGGAGGAATGGTTAGGGCCAAAACAGGACGAGCTGAGGAAGTTAGATGAGTATTCACAAACAGTGCTACCGCGGGTAACAGCGCTAATGGAAATGAGACTCGGCATGACAGGGTTGGCTCTACAGCCAAAAGATGAATTCACGATCCAAGTGGATATCGAAGCTTAACAATACCATGATCTCCTTTCCACATCAATGATCCCATTCTGGGGAACATATCGGTGGGAATCGAATCCATGGATACGGGAACAGAAAGCGCCGGTGTTATCGTCCAAGAAGTATTACCGAATACCGGTGGTATCAATACGTGAGTTGAGAATATTACGATTAACGACAAATACTTATATGTGGCAGGTGCAAGGGTTAGATGGATACTCCCACACCTGTGCCAAAATAGGTCGATGGTTATGCTCAATCATAATAGCGTCTCCAAGGGTTGAGGTTGGTCATTACATAGGAGAACGGCCGCCGATAACTCTGAGCAGAGGCCCGAGTTGCTTGGAGTCGCATATGTGGACACTTGTAAGACCAGGAACAATGCGCGGACAGGGTAAGAGTGAAGCAGAAACGGTGTGGTTAACGCAGAAAGCAGACGGTATCTTATGGGAAGTAGTATCCAATACCATGGATAGCACTGAAGAACAGGAAGATATAGTAGGTATGTATGTGGTTTTCCATCCACACCCAGATATTCATTTTATCGGATGGAAGATAGATTAAACCACACCAATTCGACGGATTTGGGCCAACTTCAGGCGGTTATTTCGAAAACTTTACTATCATGGAGTTGCGCCTCAATTACAGCCAATATTGGCGAAGTGGAAGAGACCAGGTACTTCGAGTGAGTGGTGGAATGATATACAGGATGTTGACCCTGATCAAGTATGGGAACACAACAACTTACTGACGAATTACCAAGTATGGGTGCAATATCGGGTCACAACCATGCAATTAAACACCTTCTACGCCAGAAGCCTAACGGATGAGCGATGTGTTCTGGATAAAAGCTGTATTCGGATACATACCATATCTTGTGGGAATGTCCGCGGGCCCAAGCCCTATGGAGACGAGTCTTGCAACATTGGCGTGGTATAAATTTATCAGATATAAGTTTAGGAGGTTTTCGAAAGGCAATAGTGACAAGATGTGCCCCACCAGTGGGAAGTGGGATCAAGAAGGCGATGATGAGGCAGTATGGATGGTATGACGATACGTATACCGATGTTTTCCAGGGACTCTGGAAGGGAATCTGTGGAATGGGGATGACGTGGCTATGGCAGTTGCGGAATCAAACCATTTTTCAAGGTATCCTGAAAGAAGCGCAGGAACACTTGGAATTCATATGGAATCAAGTTAGAGCTCAAGTTGAAGCTGTTGCGGAATATGAATCAAAAGTTCATGCGTTACGAGAAGAAGGGATCCGACTGAAAATCAGTTCCCAGTGCATCTTTACCCAATTACCAGCACCGGACCCAGATAATCGTAGCAACACCCAGGACAACACATATCCACCCAGAATGGTTAACTCACCAGCCAAGCCTGAGCCTAGATTACATTCTAGATTAGACATGTTCATAGTAGCTAATAGTTAAGACTAATTAGACTACATTTTACTACTACTAGTCGATTTATCTTCGTTTTGGAGCTGAATGCCGAATTTCAGGTCGGCATTCGAGATTTACCGTAGCTAAATCAGCCGCAAATGGGCTGCGTCATCACTGTAAAAGTGATGATGCATCGCATTTGCAGGATTAGGGCAGGCAATCGTGAACCCATTTAAGTCGCGCGCAAGTACGTGGCAATGCGGATACAAGAATGGTAGTAATAACTTATAGTTTATTGTGCTGCTAAGTTGAACTGCAGGCACTGAAGGGATTACATTTGGTGAAATATCCAGACCAAGTGGGTGCAAACCATGTTGTGGTAAACATCTATGTTTGTCCAATTGCTAGTCGACTGTCAAGTAGGGAGACGTCGATAAGGACACAAGCAAGACTGGTGCTTGAAGAAGCGAGTAAACAGTTGGCAAAGCGGTCGCAGGAAACGATAAAGGAGAATGGGCTCAGAAGTCGACAAACAACGACATCTTTCTAACCGTGATAGCGAATTGTGCTGCAAAGCCTCTGCTGCACGAATCGCCGATGTACACTTCGCGCCGTTCAAGCTACCAAATTGGTCAACCTTTTCGAGTGGTGATGGAGCACAAAGTATTGCCTACGGATGATGGAGGAGGAGGACCAGGTGGTAGCGGTGATTTTTTATTATTGTCTTTTGTCGATACTGCTGCTGTTGCAGTGGATACTCTCGCGCTCTCTTCTTCTTCTTCTTCTTCTTCTTTTTCTTCTTGAATACAAATACGTAGACGCACGCTGCGCGCCAGTCGTAGCTGTTCATTTAACTTACGCGCACAACTTGCGGCGCTTGAACTGCTTGTCTTTATGCTTCTCACTGGGTTCCTCGTCAATGCTCAATATCGATGGCATGACCTCGTCCTCTGATGAATGATGGCTAGATGAAACTGTGATCCCAAATAGATTATCACAAGATTCGCCCCCTCCCTCTCCAACCAAGGTAGAAGCAATCGACTACATTTCTTGGAGGTCGCGCTTACTTCCAACTTAAGATGCCGTTGTTGATCCCTCAATCAAAGTAGTAGCATTGGATGCGCTCGATTCCTTCCGATTACGACCACACTTGGACGTACTGCTTTCTGTAACAATCCTGTTACGACACCGTAACATTTTTATGGCTGCACGAGGAGTTCTACAAGATAGAAATTACGTAAAGGTTGAAAAAAAGTTTTTTTCTACCGTTTAGTGACAGCATTTCTATGTTGAATATGATTTCACAGCAGATCCGGAAGATGGGCTTGACAAAGTTGCTGAAGGCGCTCTTGGATGGAAAACTTTGCTTATTAATAAGTTCTGGAGCCTGATTAAATCAAAACGTAAAGGCCGGTGACTTACCTCCAACACATGGAAGTCGCTCATATGCTTTAGGAAACGACTTCGACACGGTTTCGGACGTTAACGGAGGAACAAGGTCGGAAAGAAGAAGTCATAGGAAACTACATAAGGCGCGGTCTGTTGCCAGCATCGACACATCCGTGCTAAGAGCTGAGAACGATCACGCTCCCAATGGCAGTGGCTTGGCTGCAAATCCTGCAGAACAGATCAAGACCATGGCGGCTCGAATGAAACAAAGACGCGAGGAGAATTCCAACAGCCCCGTAGCACTGACTTGCACCGGAAGTGAAGTCACATGGCCACTGCCTTTCAATAGATCACAAGCAAGTCATTCCACCCTGGAAAAGAAGGAGATAAAAAAAACTGTCAGGTGTAGCACCTCTTCGCGCTCGCTTTGAAAAAATATGACAACACGTAACAATAAAGTTTATGCAAACATTGCTCTTGAATCGATAGAAGATGATCAATGAATGTTTCTTCTGACTCATTTCTAAAATCGACCACCACCTTTTGGAGCCTTTCCCTGATACCTTTCGGCAGCTCAAAATTTGCCTTAGTATCACTCGTATGCGTAAAGACGGCTTCACGGGCATAATATCACACTCGAGGTGTAGGGTCACGTTGCACCGCGAAGCTAATCATACTGATCAGCCAAGAAATATTTGACGTCTTCGTCTTGAAACTGCAGCTGGGTCGCAGCCTCTTTAGTCTGCACGATCTTATCCCAGAGCACAACCTGATTGCGCGAGTTGCTGTTGCTTCTGAACTCAGCAATGACGTAAACAAAGCGTTGTTTCACCTTCCAATTAATTGAAAACAGAACTTAGATCTATCCAATATAACAAACAGCTATAGAATACATTGTTGTATTTATCGCACCGGCATCTAAGTCGAATGAGAGCGTGGCGCGGTCTGCCAAGTCGCGGTAATTACGCCAATGAGTGCAATTTGACAAAGTCCAGACGCCCTACGAATGGTGTAGGCTCGTGTAGAAACGTGCTTCAAGCAGTGAGCGTGCCCATGATAGCCAGCGCCAATAGCGACGTGAAGAAAACAGCGTTCGAGCGCGCAGCGTTGCGTTTGCTGCTAGATGCTTCTGTTGTTCAACGTGACACACGCACTATGATGCATCTCATAAAACCGGAAAATCCACCGAGTAAAGATGGTCAAGTGTATCGTCTTGTGGCGCTAAAAGATCATTCAGTGTGCCGTATAGCTGCGTTTTGATGCTTTGCTAGCAACAGTTCATACCTGAGTAGAAATTATAATTTGGAGAACTGATCCTGAATCATCTCCTCATACTGGCTCTAGAGAGAAAATGCGCCACTAGCAGTGCAACTTGGAACTGCTTGTACCAGCGGCGCACAGCTCGGTCGCTCACACCAAACACCCGCCCAACAGTCGAGCTGGGATGCTGTACACCGTACAGCTCTCCACTGGCGTACGCCATGCTTTTCTGCGTGTTAATGGGCACACCTCAACCCCGAATAACACTATCAAATAGGGTTTGCTAGAACTCCGATTTGATGTCCTTTTTCAGTTTTATTAAGGCTGGACATTTGAGTTGGTGAGAACCAGGAGAAAATGTTTTTCAGCCAGCTGATTGGAAGAAAGGAGAAGCTTCGGGGGAGAACGCCGAATTTGCAGAAACACTAAATTTTAGGCTGGACCAGTTTGTGTGCGGTGAATTGTATATCGCCGGTAAGCACGTCACAAGAAAACTTTTCGATCAATGCTGTTGATGTTGCTGCTACGCTTGTCCTTTGGTGATCGGTGCAAGATTGCTATTAGGTTAATTGTACCGACTCCGGTGGCGTCTTGAATCGTCTCTCTTATTGCGTGAAGGACGTATACTGCGTAGAGGACGCAGTGGTTGCTGGTTGGACTGTTGAGTCTTTTATTACGTGACGGATGTGCAGAGCGCTCCCGTTGCTGATTGACTGTGACGTTTGCATGTGTTGGAATTTTGTACCCATTTGGTGAAGTATGTGAAAGATGAAATTCCGGCTTTTTTACGATAATTACGACAGGACACCATTACATAACATTTAGGTTACAAAAAAGTCAGAACTGATTTATTTTAGTAACTTTTTATATTAATACACTTTTCCTTTTACGCTAAAAAGATACAGTCAATATACACTACCGAGTCAACGACCCCGAATAGCACTGTTTAACAGCTCTGACCGGCTGTAGACGGGGAGCACGCATTGGATCGCTTAGCAGTTCTAACCCACCTAAGTTACGTCCGCGCTCGTAGGAGCGACAAGTGTGCTGAGCTAATTCCTACAGGTTATGAGCCCAAAGTTTACGGGCCTTAACTAAGCGTTTTCAAAGATATTTCCTGAATTTTTAAATTTCTCGCACTCTCGCATTTTTCATAGATAAGTGGAGTGGTCACAACTACATCGGTAGTTAAGTGCTTTCGTTTTCACAGTGGATAAGCTGGTTGCTCATTTTCGTGACGGAAAGTTTACGGTTTTCTTTTCGATTGACTTCATAAATTTTTTTCGCTTTTCTAAGTTACTTTCTCGTGGACTATGGAGGAAGAAAAGGCTGAAAAGCCGAGTCCAGAGATGGAATTGGTATTAGAATAGCTAAAGCGAGTGGATAGGCGGCTTGAGGTCGCCGAGGAGGCCAGATCAACTGGATCGGCTCCAAGCTCGTCACGGGCTCGAATAAAAGCCCGGAGTACGCCAGTGTCTTTCGAGACACGTTGAACAACCATGGCCCTTTTGGAATGAAGATGACGCTCAACGATCTGAGATGCTGCTGCACGCGAGGCCATGCGTGGCGGTGCGCACCAGTGCAGCCGCCAGGAATGGGCCCACAGGGCATGGCAGCAGGTATGCCCCCCCAAATAAATATGTTTGTACATCCAACCGGGATGGTGGGGGGCACGAAGATACCTAAATTGACAATTCAAAATTTCTCGGGCGTGGAAATTTACCCCGGGCTTGGATCAGGTTCCAGGCAGTGGACCTACCTGTTCATTGAAGCCGTGGAAATTGTGGAGATTTCGTCTGGTTTCGCTTGGAATGAACGGTTAAAAGTTAATAAGCTTGGATTACATTTTGAGGGGGAGGCGTTGAGCTACTTTCAGGCCAACTTTGGCATCTGGGGCAGATTAATCCAACACTTTACTTCATTTTGGAGCAGTTGTTGACGGCGTTTAACCCTTCAAGCCGACCTTCGATCCAGTCAAGTTAACTACACAGTTCTGACGCAGCGCTGTACATTCCTTCGTATGCTGGATCACGTCAAACCTCGGATTTCGGAGTTGAGAAATAGAAGCCAGGAAGCCCGGAAATATTCTGCCTTCAGGCTGTTGTAAGCCAGCTCACTAACGCCCTGCATCAGGCCGCTACGCAGTCCGATTCTTCCTCCGAAGTAACAGAGCTAAAAGCTCAGGGGGGGGTCCTCACCGCCCAAGTGGATAGCCTGGAGCATATTCAAGCAGGCCTTGTTCAAGGCCATGACTCAGCCAGCCGCCGGGAACGAGGCTACTGTCCTAAGTTCACCTTCGGGACCGGATGATCTTCGAAACCAGGTGGCCAGCCTCGAAAAGTACATCGCAAGTCTGACGAAGGAACGTGACCACCTTCGTATGCTGGCGGACGTCGTTGAACCTCTTCGTGTCGCTAACCAAGATTTAGTTCACCATTCGAAACCTCAGCGTAAGTGTCCTACCATTTTCTGTACTGTTATCCCGACGCTTATGGTTTGTTCTGACCATGTTGTTTTAATAGTTCGACAACTGGAGCAAATAAAAGACCTGTCTACCGAAGCGTCGCAAAAAGTTCAGGAGCTGTTGCACCTCCATGGCCGATACCGCTAGAACTAGCCGACATGTGGGATGACCGGGACCATCTGCAAGAATCCCATTCTCATACCCTCCGTCATATTTTTTCTGTCGAACACGAGTTCCAGGAGGCCACCTCAAGGCAGCGGAGACTGTGGGCCGGGCTCGGACAAGTTCCACCGCAGTATTATGACGCTTGTGACGAACTGGACCGGGCCGACCATGCCCACGCCGCCTTGCTAACCAAGAAGGATCGATTCAGGTTGCTTCTATGTGAACTACAGGATCAGCTCGAAGAGACCCGGACTTGGGCTGTCCCCGTTATGCAGACACCTCAGCGCGTGCGAGAGGCAATTTTGGACGTCCTGGGTATGGGGGACAAGAGGAAAATATTCCCCGAGCCATCATCAGTAAAAACTGACCCGGCCTATCACCCTCGGCCTTGTCCGATAACCAAATCTCCGGAGTCCATTGTCCCACTAAATACTGATGTTGTCACACCAAGAGCCAGAGTGTGGGGCGCCTCCGAAGACCCCAGACCACCGCAAGTTTCTTTGTCGTCCGGCCGGGCAGGAAAAAACCAGTAAAGCGTCCGGGTGGTTCTGTTTTGTCCTTGACCAACTCCAAACGGAGTAAACGAGAGGAACTCTCCTCCATGCCCGTGGGCGATCTTCTGCGCCTATGTGAATTAGCAGAGTCGGGTAATGATTTGGATTCAACACAACTGCAGTTCCCCAATTATTGTCGGTGACACCTGACTCGACAGCTGATTCGCCGTCCGGATTGAAAGCCGACTTACCTTCCAGCGATTTCGAATAAGACGATGACGAAGACGAAGATAATCACGATTTGTGCTGCCTTGTCTCGATTCCGTGCGGCTACCCGACGTTTTTTCCTAAATTGTAGTAGTCGAGCTGATTCTCACCCGGCCCCGGATCAAGTCATTGATTTGCAGACTCCGCCACCAGCTGGCTTGGCTCTGGGGAATACGAGTCCACTCATCCATCTCTCTCCCCATAACACCATCCAACCATTAACACTCGAAGACACATGTTGGCTGACGCCCCCCCCCTCCCCCGAAACTCGAGAGGAAAGTTAAAGCGGAAGACGAGGAGGCAGAAGAGGAAGAAGAGCAAGAAGAGGAGGAAGCGGAACTGGAAGAGAAGGTTGAGGAAAAATTCTTGATCAGTGGTTGCCCCTCAATCACCCAAAAAACTCAGAAAATCATCCCCAAAAACGACAAAATCCAATCCTCGGCCACGTGCCCGATCAGGGGCTCAAACGGGTCGGTCTGCAGCCGGACCCAAGGTCCATTGGCACTTTTCCTCTCCCGCGTCGCCTCTCCCGAAGCTCCTGATCCTGTTGTTTCCTCATGGTCGTCTCGTAAGCAAGGCTGACCGGTCAGAGATCCAACCTTGGTCGGTCGAACAGTTGGCAAATATAAGCCTTGCCGAGGTCTCCAGTGCCCGACTCGCTCATTCTTTATCTCAAATTACCTTCCAGATACTTCCCGTTTCACTCAAGATGCCTCCAAAGACAGCTTGGCGCCCCGACCTGGTGCAGTCAGGTGCAATTGACGAGTTAATGGAGACGAAAGCTTGGAAAATATTGGCCACTGAGATGCCAGATATGGGGTTCCATCCAGCCAGTGGTTCGCCGACTTCAAATATCGGGATTTCTTTGCTACCCTTGCACAGGTTATTTGGGCATCTACATACTGTTTATACGTCTCAGCGGAGGCTCGACGAAATGATCGGTATTCCGTCTCATTCACGGTTATACCAGGCGTAAAGCAGCGGAGGCAGCGGCCACCACTTTCATCTTGGGCAGCCTTCACAAGATGGTGCTGTAAGCATCCACTCTCTTCTTGACGCTAGCTGACCCATCGAAGCTCAGAACCATTAGCCCTTCTGCTGGACCGACTATCGGTGGCGGCAGTGTGATGGATTGTCTTGGCTGCTTCCGGGGCGCTATCGCTACCAGCACTTCTTCCACTTCAGCTCTTGGGGTGATACCGCTAATGTGCCCAGTGTGGTAAAGTGACTTATGAAGTAATGCAAAGTATTTTCCAAAGGGCGAATTCTGATTGGCGGAAATACGGACCAAGGGCGCGGGCACCGCATAGCCGCCGCCGAGGATGCCTACAAGCGGCCGGGCGGCGCCAGGCTGGAAATCAGGCTGGCGGACATGACAAGGAGCGTGGATAGTCGAACAGGCGGGCTCAGCGGACGGGAAGGCCGCGGATGTTGGACGGCCGAGTGGCAGATCGGTGGCGGGCTAATTTGGAAAGTATGAGTGAAAGGAGCCTGAAAGAAGATGATTGTTCTAGCGGATGAAAGAGGCACCCGGATCGGGTGAGATGCTGCCAAGGAATCGCTAGCGCCAGTGGCCGAGGGGCTCGGATGGATGGCCATCCGGCCGAGCCGGCCGGGTACAATGTACCATCCGGACTGGTACCAGCTGGGTTCGGTGTACCGGCCGGGTTGGTACCATCTGGGGTTGGTGTACCGGCCAGGCGGGTACACAAAAATCGGAGTTAACCGGGCTACTTCGGGTAAGGCACAGGACTGATCAGCCGGGCTATTTGGGGTAGGTTACACAAAAGGGAAAATTGGATATAGGGATAAATCAGTATACGTTTCGCTTTCTTAGACACAAGTCGATTTTATTGGTTCACAGCGGAGGTCTAACAAGGTCCCCTCTTGCTGCTATTGGTTTGCCCGGGGAAGGTTAAGTTTACCCACCGGAAGTCCCCTGACCGGGAGTCGCGGCGTCTTCGTATACTCACCTCTAGTCGCCCGTGTTTTGAACACGGTATTAAGTATTGGGAAGTGGTGACATTTTGGCCTTCT
>MIQA02020870.1:0-14141 GCA_001887855.2 Sclerospora graminicola | reverse complement strand
TGATGGTAATCACTGTCTCATTTTCAATGACAAAGATAAAGACGTGTTCAATCCAGAGCCACAATGGTTTTTCCTCCTCGGTTTCTTTAAACGCGAGGCTCATTTTCTGGCTAAACAGAGCTACCAATTGCTGATTCCATTAAGCAGGTGGTTTTCGTGTAAAATCACGAGAGAACCCCCTACTCAGTTGGATACCTCTAGCTCGTAGTAGTGATGGTCTACTGGGCTCCTGGTCAGGAGGTAAATTCAGATGGAAACTATGAAGACGCAAATGTTAATTTGACGTAAGAGTAAGTTTTCGATGGCCGCGCGACACTAAAGCGAAAATGTGCAAACTTACAATGTTCGATACCTTTGATCCTCTGGCATAGGAGGGTAAGACAGGCGAAATACGTTGCCGATTAGATCCAGAGACCATTCTTCATCATCGTGCAGATGTTCCTTATCAGAGTAGATATCCAACGGATGCGAGAATATATGGCCAAGATACCAAAACTCATCTTCACCTGACGTTTTGGCATTTTTCTCCTCCTTTTCTCGCGGCGGCTAGTGTGGTGCTCGCGCAACGCGAGGAATGCTACACCATTCGCAAGTAGCGCTGGGATTGTCGCTGTTAAAGTTTGCACATGTGCAAGCCGGATACTCCCAATACATGTTCAGCTCTTGAGGGCTGATCGTCGGCGCTATCTGAAGACGTATACAACGTAGGAGAGCCGACTCCCTGGTCTATCTCGTCTGCACGGCTCATCACATTCAATAAGGCAAAATTTGTACCAATGCTGTCAGCCCACAAACGATGCACGTGGCGCGCAACAAGACCACAGTGAAGCGATCTGCTCCACAAGAGCATCAGCGAACCGGGTCATCGAATCCAAAACAGGTTCTAGTTCGTCATTTCTCCTCAAAATTTCCCCCGTTTGGACATCCAGCTTTAGCTCTTGTTGATGACATCTAGCACCTCCGACATAGTCATAAAAGTTCAAGTACATGTACTGTACTTCGAAGTAGTACCCTATCTCACCTCCCCCCATAGATGGCGTTTTTATATCTGGACCACTCGAATTTTCTTGGGTCGTGAGTGCGCCACATAAGGAGGTGTGACTGTACTTAGCATTGCTCGCGCTGCACAGTACAGTCGGAATGGTTAATGTACCGAGTTGATAGCACGATCCTAGTAGTAGTAGTAGTAGTAAAATATAGTCTAATTAGTCTTAACTATTAGCTACTATGAACATGTGCATTCTAGAATGAAGTCTAGGCTCAGGCATCGTGGATGTGGTACTGTCTCGTAACACAATTAGTTTATCTTGGTCAATACTTGGGAATTGGATATCTGGTGCTGGAAGATAATTGAAGACGCACTGTGAACTAATACGTAGTCGGATACCGTCTTCCCGAGTTGAGTATAATCTTGCCTCGTATTCTGCTACTGCTGCAACCTGGGTTCGGCAATGGTTCCAAATGATCTCTAAATGATCAAACGCGTCTCTCATAATACCTTGGAAAATCGTTTGATTCCGGAGCTGCCATAACCACGCGATGCCGATTCCACACAGGCCGTTCCACAGTCGCTGAAATACCGCTGTATATGAGTCGTCGTACCACCCATGCTTTTTCATCATTGCCTCCTTGATTCTTGATCCTATTGGAGGCGCCTTTCGAGATACCACCGCTGTTTCGAATAAAGATAAATCCGTATCCGATATCATAACTCCTCGCCACTGCTGGATTAGCCGCCGCCAGAAGGCCTCGCTCGTTTACATTCCCATAGGATGTGACACATGTCCGTCCTAGTTGAGGTACAGGTGTGATCCAGTTCACATCTCCGATCTGAGGTAGTCCGTATATGGAATGTATTTAACTGCATAGTTACTGCCCTGAACTGCACCCAAACCTGATAATTGGTTAGCATATTCTCATGGTCCCATACCTTATTAGGCTCCACATCTTGTAAGCCGGTCCACCAGGAACTCGTCGTGCATCTGTTCTTCCACTTCGCTAGCACCGTTTGCAGCTGTGGTGCTATCCCGTGGAAATACAGCTTACGGAAAGCTCTGCGTAATTTCTGCCAAATCTTCCGAATCGGCGTCTTGTCTTCCACCGACCATCCTATCAAATGCAAATCCGGATGGGGTTGCAATACTACGCACTCGTCCAGAATTGAAGGGTGTTCATCAATGCCGTGGAATGTACTCGATGTCACTTTCCAGATTATTCCATCCGCCTGTTGCGATAAGGTACAGGAGTCCTCGACATCTGTCGCGGCTCCTCTAACCTTCCCCGGCGAGACTAGTGTCCACTCAAACGAATCTAAACATGTCGGCCCTCTATCAAGTAGAATTGGTAACCTTTCTCCAATCGTATGACCGATTTTCACTCTTGGTGATGCTAGGATAATGGCGCATAGCCATCGTCCTATTTTTGCGCACGTGTGTGATTTATCTCCAACCCCCTTAACCTGCCACACATACGTTGTTGTCGCTAGTCTTACTATACCTAAATCTCGAATAGACATAATCGGGATGCGCTCCTATTTCCGTGGAACAAGCACCTTCGCTTGCACTTCTTTTTATCCATGGATTAGAACTCCACCTGTAGGTTCTCCAGAACGAATGCATGGAGCCTGGAAGCAAGCCGTGATAAGGGTACGCATCAATATCAAGCGTGATACTGAATACATCTGAGTGACGTAATCCTTGGCTTTTCATTTCCTGACTATTTTCCATTGTGCGTATCACCAAGGGTAAGACAGTTTGAGTATACCGCTGTAACTGTTCATATTGGTCAGCTTCCGGTCCCAGCCATTCCATGATTGTTCTTGCTACTGAACGTGTTTTAACCGCACTTACTGACTTCCCGGCTTGACAAACTGTATAACCAGGCACAGGTGAGATCCATGGTCCTGCAGAATAATCGGTACCAATCCCGTGTAAGTCTAACCCGCCTGTTGGTAAATGTCTCTCGCAGCTATCAACCATTGATGAGCTAGTTTTAGTCTTTGGACCTGTACAGCCATTAGTATCGATATTAGACCAACTCCTCCCGCCGCTTGCGGTGTGAAAAGTAAGGTCGGTGAAATCTTATGGCGTTCTTTCTCTCCAATGGTAATATTCCTCCATATAAAGGCTTTATGGACTAATTCCTGTAATACATCCCCAGACGGATCAAACATCCGGGCTGTAAATAGCAAAGACGGGATCGCAATAACGTTAAATAATTGAACTCTCTCCATAAAGTCCGTACCGCATTCTGTTGCTGTTGCTAATCGTCTTTTAATCCCCTGAATTCGTAGTGCCCATTTACACTTCGTAAATTCGCCCACCCAAAATAATAACCTAAATATCGTATGGTTTCTCCTTCCGGTATAACCGGTAAGGTGTACCACGTTTTTGGTACAAAATCCGAATTTAGGAAGAAAAAATGACTTTTGGCTGGTTGGACGTGCAAACCCGATAGGTCTCCGAATCTCCGCACAATATCTACTGCTACGGGCACTTGGTCCGCGTGTCGAACAAAAATCGTCGAGTCATCCACAAATGCTGAGAAGCGATGTTGTACAGAGCGATCACATTTTAGAGGGCTTACCCCTGTTAACTTCTTCTCCTGTAATAAAGCCAAAGCCAGTGGCTCCACTGCGAGGATAAATAACAGCGGTGCTAAAGGGCATCCCTGGCGGATGCCCGATCTAACTTCCAAGGGCGTCGAAAATGTATTATTGACCATGAATTTCGCCGTTGTCCCTGCATGAATTCTGTTTATTAAGTCAATGAAACAATCAGAGAACCCGAATAAGCTTAGTACGGTGAATAGGAATTTCCGGTCAACCGTGTCATAAGCTTTGCTGGAGTCGAGAAACATAATCCCAGCACTTTGAGCTGCTGATTCCTTACGTAAATCCTTGTATGTCGCAAAGGTCGCCTGCATCATTATAACCGCCTTATCCATTCTTCTACCGGAGACGAACCCTTGTTGAGTGTCTCCAATTAGCTGTCCGAGGAAGGACTGAAGCCGGCGGGCTATAATCTTGGCGAATAATTTGTATCGTGTTGTCAAGAGCGATATTGGCCGGTAGTCGAGGGCGTCACAAGAGTCGCCTTTTTTTCGAAGTGGTATTACCACCGCCTTCAAGAACGACTGAGGTGGGTTTGCTCCAGCGAGTATCTCGTTAAAGATACGCGTTAAGGGTCCGATGAGAATGTACGCGAAATCTTTGTAGAAATCATTGCCTAATCCGTCATGGCCGGCAGCTTTTCTGCGGTCTATACCCCTGATCGCCCATGCTACATCTTCCTCGAGAATGTCTTCCATTAACATAGAGTTTTGTGTCTCGGTTACCATTCTATTGCTTGGCACTTTCATAAATTGGCACACTTCACTCATTAAACGAGAGGTTTTGACGACGCGGCGACTACAGCTAAGTATAGTTCGCCAAGTAGCTGCAAACCGATCCGGAATAGAGACTGAGGTCTCGAAAGATGGACCGGATGTTGCTAGTATTCTGGTCACTGTCTGGTCACGCTCCCAGATAGATGTTCGTTTGAATAACCAACGGACATCCGCAGCTGATCTGTGTAAACGCAGTCCCCGGCGAAAGGATCGTTCTTTATGCAATTTGTCCGCTAAAGCCTGAACTATGTGTTTGCGTAGAGTCGCATTATCCCGAGCTGTTCATTGCAAATGCCTCATCCGTTTTCGCCTTCTTCTCGCTACCTTCCTCCGGACTTTGTATATGATGTCTCGACGGTCATCTATGCAATTATCCCAAGTGAGAGTGGAAAATTTAAGCGACATGGTCTTCATAAGCCCATCCATTAACATGTTTCGAGTTTTATCCTCTCGAGAGCCCGGAAATGGATAAGGCGTTCGTCTGTTTGACATCTGTGACCTAGAAACACTTGGGTCCTTTAGGCAGAGATAAACTTGATTATGGTCGGAAAAAACTGAAGGAGCTTCCACAGCTACCCAGACCACCCAAGTTTTCCACTGGGCCGACACGTAGAATTGGTCTATACGACTAGCCTGATTACCACGCCGAAAGGTTTAGTGATCAGTAGGATCGAGCTGTAGTTCACCCAGTACAGGTGCCATTAGAAGGCGCGCATCACATAAGTGCCATGATGCGATAAGTCTCGAGAGAGCGTTACTTTCTGGTCGACTCGATCTATTTCCCCCCATTCGATCTAATCTTGGAGTGTCCACACCATTAAAATCCCCTCCAATTATGCAATTCGTAGGTTTGCGGGGAAACATTTTCCGTATGTCCCCATAAAAGGATTCCCTGCCGGCTGCATCACTAGAAGGTCCGTACAGGTTTATTAATGTACAGTCATTCCATTTGACTGCTATTACTCGATTTGGCCACAAGGTTTCAGAACATGGGTGTATTTGATCTGCGAGAGCTGAAACAATCAAAATCGCTACTCCTCCTTGTTTGAAGGGGTGCACACTCCAGTAAGACAATGTCGTAGATCGATTAGTCTGTCCCCAAAGCAGAGCCCATTGTTTCGTCACGTCGTCACGTTCCTTTGTCGAAACAATGTGTGTCTCTTGGAGAAATATTATCTGTGCGCTATATTCCGATCCACCTCTACGCCAAGAGTACATCCAATTCGAGATATCTTTTTTCGTAAAACCCCGGACATTTTTGGTTAAAATAGTTGATGTCAAATTATTTGGTTGATCCCGGACTACATGCTTTATCGGTTTATATTCCATATCTTTTAGAAGCCAATGTTTCGTGAAAACGTCTAGATTCTTCATGTCAAAGTATTGATGAGGTGTAGAATGATATATGGCGGTGCCCTTAGTAGCGACTAGGGTCCTGCTGACCGTGTACCATTGTAGTTGTAGCCTCCTTAACAGTTGAATTGATAATATCTTCTGAGTTCATATACGTGAAGAAGTCCTTCCAAGCCGTCTGTTCTCCTTTTTCCAAAGCCGTAAATTTTGCTTCGTAATCAGGGCTTACGTCCATTATCTTAATATGCTGCTGAAGTAGGCATAAGATGGGGTCGGTAGGATTATAATTATTCCCCAGAATTGCCGCTAATTGCCCCGCAAATAAATGCGCACTTAATAGCATTGTCGCAAGGAGGAGAACTTGTCTCGGTGCAAGCAGTTTTACACCGGAGAGATAGATTGCAAGGCACCGCGGCTTTTCGGTGACAATACGAATATCGTATTGTCACCGAATTGGATTCTGCGTAAACGAGCCCATTCCTGGGAACTATTGATTATCGCCATTTTTTGACTTTGTGATTTCATCACATTATAGCGTTCTTCCCATTCCGCAAATCATTGGCCGTTTATGTCCAGTAAACCTTCCCTTTTGCCAGCTTCCACTACCTCGAGCCAGCATTGTTCTCTCCACGTTTTAGTCAATTCGACCAGCACACTTGAATGGACACTATCTAGGATGTAGTGGGTCCCAGGAATATCCTTTAATAAATGTAATAACCGATTTGCTTCTCGCTGGGCTGCCTTGATCCACAGAGTTTTAGTGGAGCTTATTAATGGAAAAGGAACGCCAGTTTGTTCCTCCCATTTTAAGATTAAATTGTGCCATGTGATATTGAAATCTTCCAGCGTTACTGGGTCCGAAGTTGCTTCCTTCTCACATCTCATGAATTCGTCCATCAATTTCCGTTCTACTGGATCGATCTCCATGGATTCGGTGTTATCATCAATTTGCTCTCGACGGCAAAGCCGTTTTGATAGGGGGCTATTGTCGCTGCCGGATTCAGAAGTGTCTTGCGAACTGTCTCCTTTTTCTGATGGCTTATATTCAGAATCTGACATTGATCCATCCGAAATTAGTAGTACTTCCTGTTCCGGTTGGTTATCCACCCACACTTTGTGGTACCATTGTTCGAGAATTGGTTTCGAAATATGATATTTTTGCAGGAAATAAGTAGACGTTTCTGGGTCCGCTAAGTTAGCTGCCATTAGGCTTTCTTGTTCCGGTAGAGAGAGATTGCGAACGGTATCTGATAGGAAGTGAAGCAATTCACACATCCTCGGATCCTTGGTCATGATAATGTCTGAAATTTCACATTTCAATGCATGGTGAATGGTCGGCCCATTCAGTCGTTGAAGTAGGTCCTCGATGTTACCATCCCACTCGTCTGGGTCCCACGGGGAATAGCTTCTAAAGTTAGTTAAAGTTCCTTCATCACTTTCCGCTGTCTCCTGCGATATCACTCGAGAATCTGACTCCGGAAGTCCTCCTGGTTCTAATTGTGCCTTATCGTCATCGTACGCTTCGTCATCACTGCTTTTATACATATCTACATCCTCCGTTGGCCACCTTCTTTCTCCACTTAAAATCGCGGAGTAGTGTTGGCCACTGTATTCCAGTATAAGCTATCGTTTTCCATCATAATCCTGTTCCTTGACATCGTTCAAAAATTGTTTCATTCGTTCATAGAAGACACTGACAGTAATGGGGTATTCTCCACTCATGTGATATGTTTTCGCTCTTAATGTCCTTGTTTCTGGTGTGAATAAATTTGAACCCGGAACCTTCGCACTTGGCGGATGGCTGAGCACGTAAATATCACGTTGTAACATCGTACTTATCGACATCAACGTATCATTACTCCCCCAAGATTTACGTGGAATATTTTCGTGAATTTGCGAACTACTTTCAGCAAATTCCAGTAAATATTTTTGGAATTGTTTTCGTGATTCCTTTGGTGAAATATCCAGATTGGGCCGTCCTAATTCCTTGAGGGTAGGTTTCCTTGCCTCATGAGAGAATTTGTCATCAAAGTCCAACAAAGCTCGTGCTAGGCAGCCTTCCTTTAGGACTTTCGTCATTTTCTCCAATACCGCCACGTTTTCAGTAATTTGTGCCGAGCAGGTTAGGGCTTGACATACTGCATATAATTGGCAGTTGCCAGTTGGAGGGGTAGTCGCCCTGGGCATGCCTAAGGATTCCAATAGTTTCGGTACCGACGTAAGATCTTGTTGATAATCGCCCTCAAAATCCAATGGCTCTATCATTCTCAAAGGCCCTTCGGCTTGTTCAATATCCTCCATCACTGCATTGATAATGTTCTTCGCCCTTCCTTCCAACATTAAAAACGCACTTGCCTTTTTCTGGAGAATAACTGCATGCTGTTCCCGTGCCTTCTTTTTCTCCAGCTTGGATTTGCGCTTAGTAGACGACTGTATACTACTGTCAGATCTTCCCTTTACTTGTCCAGTCGATAGCGAGTTACTGTCTGGTTGTACACTACTTTCTCGAGATTTTTGAATGTCACGTTGCAAACTTGAGGCAACCTTTGGGATTGGCGCCTTTTTCTCTTCATCGTTGGCCTGCTGTGCGCGACTTTGTGCCCGACTTTTCTTCTGAGTTACCGTAATCCAGTCTGGTAACTGCTTCCGTTGCTGCATCTCCCGAGGGGAGGCAGCTGTCTGCTTTTCTTCCTTCAACGTTACACGTGATTCCATGGATTTGCATGGTGTGACGCAGGTTACTGCTGTTTTACCTGTGTTTTCAGTGTCGTTCGTCTCTGTTTCCCCGGGTTGAGCTGCATTTACTACTTCTGCCACCTGTCTCTCTCTCACCGCTTCCACCTGTGCCCTCAATTCCTCCATGCTCCTAAATGTTTGTGTGGACGATGCATAAGATTTTAAATCCTCCAGTTTGACGTTAATACAATTTTTCTTGAGGAGGTCGGAAAGTGAGGTGACACATTTCCGCATTGGGTGGCCAGTTTCTCCACACCTTAGACATTGTTTCTTGCCCCGCATGCTTGGGTGTTCGATACAATCATCGTATGGCCCCAGTAAATTCGCTTGACTTCCAATAATGCCGTCGAACAGGCGTCCGATTCCACAATTAACTCCCATAACGTTGAAGTATCTGAGAAGGGTCCACTTTTGTCAAGATCGTCTAGCTGAAACCCCTTTTCAAGAACCTTTTTTAAAAAGTTCGAAAGCTTCAATAAATCTACAGACCTTGTCACATTCTTTAGCACGCACGAATAGTATCCTTTGTGTTAAACTTTCCCCGTTGCTGTCCCGTTGCCGTTCCCACGCCGAACCACTCGTTCCTGGTGCTTGGTGGTGTAAATTGTTTAACACATGATCGTATCGATGAAATGGTACGGTGATTCCATCAAATTTCCGGGCCATTTCTCGTGTGAAGAAATGGAAATACAGGGCATGCTTGCCACTATCGTAGCTGATGCTCTTTATCTGCGCAACCATTTGCCAGAGTGCGGGGCTCCCCGACCCTCTCGTCGACGCTGCTGTCGCAATGCTTTCTTGAATACTTTTAGTACTCAAGAAGGCTTCTTTAATTGGGTTTTCACCCCGCACATCCAGGGCAAGACACCCTTCAACTTGTGCCCTGATAGTATGTACCAACTTCACTTGCTCCTCAGTTTTCATTATGCGCTTTAAAAACTGAGGTACCGCTTTGCAATGATTGATCCTTCTACAAGTCCTTGGACAATTCTCCACTCATCTTCGCTTCCTTCCCGCACTTGCATTGGCGCAAATTTGCCATATTCCTTCTCACACACAGCTGTCAACCGTATGATCTCATCCGAGGTGTAAAGCGATGTCTTAAACAAAAAGGTTTTGTTCACGAGTTTGTCCTCCTTCTCCAAACTAGCATGTCCTGCCACCTTGTTAGCCCATCCTTGGAGGGGTGGCGGTAGCCGCTGCTCTTTAAGCACTTTCGCCAGGCCGATGGCTTTCCACAATATGCGTTCGAAAGATTGAGTAGTTTTCTGTGCTATCACCGCCGAGCCTATCACCTGCTGACGCCACAGCTCCCAGTCTTTCTGTTCGTCGATTACCATTAGTTCGAAAAAGTCCAAGACTCTTTCGACTTCCGCTGGTTTTAGTTGCGGGAACCGTTTCACTGCTTCAGATAAACGTGATGTCAGTCCTGGTACCTTCACGTAGATGGACTTAAACAACTCCTGTGTTAAGTCTAACCATGCCTTCACTCGCGGTTTCCGTTTGGCTGCTCGACATAATGCCGTCTTAAGGGCTAATGCCAAAGGTCGTGGTTCTTGTGAATCCAGTGAACTAATGATGCTCAGCCGCTCTTCACTGGATTTTTTTGAACTTTCACCCTGATTCTGAGGTGCCATTGTCATTTTTATGGTACTGCCCTCCTATGAGTCCTCCGCTGATACCGGTTTTTCCATAGATATTTCTATCATTTTGGTTAAGTCGGTATTGTGTACCGACGCCGGTACCGGTTCACCTGGTACCACTCCTTGTTCCACATCTCCTGCTTTCCCTGGACTCGAGATCTCTGCCTCGGTCGAGTCCGGGGTCTCTGGAACAATCTCATCTTCACAGCTTGTTTCTCCGTGAATGGAGATTTGATCTTCCTTCCCCCCTGGGTTGTCCGGGTCATTTGCAGGACCCGGGTCAAGCAAAGAAGGTCGGGTTTCGTCATTTTCTTACATTTTAATCCTAAACCTTAATTGGGACACAATTAAGGGCTGATATCGCAAATTTAGAACTCCAATACTCCCTTTTGTGTAACCTACCCCAAATAGCCCGGCTGACCAGTCATGAGTCTTACCCGAAGTAGCCCGGTTAACTCCGATTTTTGTGTATCCGCCTGGCCGGTACACCAACCCCAGTTGGTACCAGCCCGGCCGGTACATCCGGCTGGTACATTGTACCCGGCCGGCTCGGCCGAATGGCCATCCATCCGAGCTGCCTGGCCGCTGGCGCTAGCTCTTCCTTGGCAGCTCTACGTCCGATCCGGGTGCCTCCTTCATCCACTAGAAAACTCATCTTCCTTCAGGCCCCTTTCGCTCATACCTTCCAACCAATCCGCCACCAATCCGCCCCTCGGCCGTCTGACATCCGCGGTCGCTCCGTCTGCTTAGCCCGCTAGCCCAACTATCCACGCCTTCTGTCACGTTCGTCCGGCTTGATTCCAGGCTTGGCGCCGTCCGGCCGCTCGTAGACGTGCTCGGCGACGGCTATCCGGCGCCTACGCCCTTGGTCCATATTTCTGCCAATCAGAATGCGCCCTCTGAAAAGTACTTCACATTAATTCATAAGTCACTTTACCACATGAGCTTGTCCGTTTACGCTTCGCCGAACTCAAGATCGATGAGACCGATCTCGAGGCTAGCGGCGAACGGGATGGAGTGGACGCAGAAGCCGCTGCAGTGTTGATCACGGGCTGATCAGCAGCATGGATCGGCGAAGAAGTGACTGAGAAGGTGGGCGATGGCGGGGCAGATCCAAGAGGCTTACACGACGGTGTCCCAGACGGAGCAAGAGAGCTGATCAGCTCAGGGAATCTCTGCAAAGCCGTCCGAAGCGACCCCGAATCTGCGTTCGGGTCGGTCCACCTGTCCATGGTCTAGACCGCAATCTTCCTCAAGTCGCCATTACGTTTGGCCCAGGCGCGCTCATCGAGCTGAGGGTCTCAAGCTTAGCCCGAGCAAGATTAAGGTCGCGCCGGCGATCTTCAGCTTCCTTCCGACTCTCGCGCAACCTTTTTTGTACGTTGGTATGGCCGATGCGTGAATCGGAAAGCTGCTTCACCAAGAGCTGGACCTGTTCATCCGTATAACGCATCTCGACTTCCAGGCGCTCCACTTCCTCGGCGGTACGAATTTTGTCACGAAGCAGCTGATCATGGTCGCGACGGTAGTCATCGAGCTGTTGCAAATGACCAACCATCTCGACCATCGAACATTTCATCGCCTCGATGCGCTCGTCTAGAAGCAAGCATAAGAAGGTTATATACAGATCGCAGAAGAAACAGATGGGATGGACATACCTTGATTGCGAACAGTAACAGACAGCGAGCGAATCATCGATTGCAGAGAACCGACAGTATCCGAAGGGTTGATGATGCGTAGAGCAGCGAGATCAGCAGACAACTGATCACGCTGAACTGTCAGACTTTGAACGCGGCTCGTCATGTCCTGCAATTCTTGATCAAGCTTGTCGCGGTCTAGTCGCAAAGCCGGACAGTTGGTTGCCAGGTCGGCAGAATCACGCTCCAGAGTATCGACGACGACCCGACGATCAAACAACTCGGCTTTAAACGTCCGGTTAGCATCGTACAGGGAAACTAACTCAGGAATTGCGCTTCGGAGCCCCAACCGCAATCGGCTAGCCTCCATGGACCCCAGCGTGAGCGGGCCTGTTCCCTCCACCAGACGAGCTAGTTGTTCCAAGTAATCGACGGGGCGACTCGGAGAAGGCCGAACAGGGAAACTCAAAGGCGGAGGATAGGAAGTCAGGGTCGTCGTGGGAGAGATGAAGCTGGTCGTGATCGTGGCCGCGGTCGGGATCAGGGAAGTCGCAGGACCAGTTGAACTTGGCCCGGGAGATGAGACGTTGGTCGGAGAGGCAGCCGAGGTGGCGGGAAAGGAAAGAGGAGGTCGTCTTGAGTCAGACATGACTGGTCGCTAAGTGGAGAATTCAGAAATGGATGAGTCGAACTGCAGTCGTTGCGCGGCTGCAGTTAGGCTCAGGGGCGGCTGTGGTAAAGCGATCTGAAAAATGTTGAGAATAAGGTGGACCACACATGACCGTTGATTGGTGACGATGGAACACCCATCAAGATGAGACAGTTGATGGGTGGGACAGGCTGATCGCGTATACGACGAAACGGTAGTGGACAACGGGCTTTCGTAATGTAAAGGGATAAGCCAAGTACCGTTACTACGCCCGGTCCCGGATACTAATGGAACGGCGAAGATCACGATCGCGATTGGGATAACGTTTATTAAGTGGAGTTCACGTGGACGTATGACGAGATCGGCAGAGATAAGTTGGAGATACAGCAGCAATGACGACGTGTCACATCAGGAACAGTTATCGGGTCGAGCTGTGGACAGTGCAGATGTTGAAGTTAGATGTGATACGAAGTTCCGGCCCGATCGGCCGAGCCAACTAATTCTGCCCCAAAATACGAAGATCAGATATAAAATGGAACGGGGTATGTGGAATGGCGAGCCGTGCGAATAATACCAAGTCAAGGCAAGTGATGATGGCCGATGGATATGCCCAGGAGTGATGTAAGAAGGCCCGATCAGGCCCGATCTGCTAAATCAGTGCGATCTTGGTACCCCGATAGGGGAGGAAGGTCGAGAATATGGTCGAGTGAGCAAGCAAAGTCGTTGTGATGGTAACCCAGAGTTTTTATCGAAGTGATCTAGGGCTGATCGATGTGCTGATCATGATCGGGGCTGATCGGCCCCAAACCGGCGTCCAGATGTGAAGGTAGATGGAGTTTTCAGTTGAGCCGGGTTGGATATGAAGTGAACAGTGTCCGAGGGGCAGATCTCGAGTGTTTTCCAGGCTGTTTATCGAGAGATCGGAATGGTTGGAGATCGCCATTAGGTTTGACCGTGAACAGTGCAGAAGTGGTACGGATCAGGTTGAAGGTGCAGCAAAGATGGGTAAGGTGGTACTATGCAACCGTGCGACGAAGTGAACAGGGTCGAAGTATAAATCAGGCACGTGAGTTGGTGTATGGTACACTAGGTATAGGACATTGCATATATGATAACAGGTTTTGATTTCCCCCCTAAGTAAAGAGTCGCTCCGCCACGTGTCGCGGTCATTGGGAGCACAGGGTTAACTAGTCCCCTCTTGCTCAACTTAATTCCCGGTTAAGACGCGCTTAGACGCATTTTGGCTTACCGGAAGGCCCCCGACGGGTTTGTTTAGGTGATCAAGCCTCACCCCCCACGCGCACGTGTTTGGAACACGTTATTAATATTGGAAAGGTTTTGTGGAGATAACGTTTGTGGATTACTGTGGAAGATCGTGGTTTGATCGCGTTCTCTTGGTTTCTTGTTGTCTCTCACTCTCATTGGCTGGCCTGATCGGACGAAGTTTCCCGATCAGTGCCGAGTTACTGATTAAGTATCGACCCCAACCCGTTCTCCGGTGACGATTTCCACCCGAGGACACCCCCGTCTCGAGAAAGTCATCCCCTCCGACCTGATCAAGATCATCGTTTTCGTCACTGAGTCAACCTGAGTGAGTGCAACCACCCCCGATCAACGGGTACACAACGTGAGATGAAGTTGAATATGGATCCTATCGCACATGACGACCAGTCGGATGACCGGGAGGATCAGATCAGTCACCATAATGGTGATTCATCTGATTCTGATGGCGATCAG
>MIQA02020869.1:0-13534 GCA_001887855.2 Sclerospora graminicola | reverse complement strand
TGACACACTTCACTCATTAAACGAGAGGTTTTGACGACGCGGTGACTGCAGCTAAGGATGTTTCGCCAAGTAGCTGCAAACCGATCCGGAATAGAGACAGAGGTCTCGAAAGATGGACCGGATGTTGCTAGTATTCTAGTCACTGTCTGATCACGTTCCCAGATGGATGTTCGTTTGAATAACCAACGAACATCCGCAGCAGATCTATGTAAGCGCAGTCCCCGGCGAAAGGACCGTTCTTTATGCAATTCGTCCGCTAAGGCCTGAACTATGTGATTGCGAAAAGTCGCATTGTCCCGAGCTGTTCGTTGCAAATGCCGCATCCGTTTGCGTCTTCTTCTCGCTACCTTCCTCCGGACTTTGTATATGATGTCTCGACAATCATCTATGCAATTATCCCAAGTAAGAGTGGAAAATTTAAGCGACATGGTCTTCATTAGCCGTTCCATTCACATGTTTCGAGTTTTATCCTCTCGAGAGCCCGGAAATGGATAAGGCATTTGTCTGTTTGACATCTGTGACCTAGAAACACTTGGGTCCTTTAGGCAGAGATAAACTTGATTATGGTCGGAAAAAACTGAAGGAGCTTCCACAGCTACCCAGACCACCCAAGTTTTCCACTGGGCCGACACGTAGAATTGGTCTATACGACTAGCCTGATTACCACGCCGAAAGGTTTAGTGATCAGTAGGATCGAGCTGTAGTTCACCCAGTACAGGTGCCATTAGAAGGCGCGCATCACATAAGTGCCATGATGCGATAAGTCTCGAGAGAGCGTTACTTTCTGGTCGACTCGATCTATTTCCCCCCATTCGATCTAATCTTGGAGTGTCCACACCATTAAAATCCCCTCCAATTATGCAATTCGTAGGTTTGCGGGGAAACATTTTCCGTATGTCCCCATAAAAGGATTCCCTGCCGGCTGCATCACTAGAAGGTCCGTACAGGTTTATTAATGTACAGTCATTCCATTTGACTGCTATTACTCGATTTGGCCACAAGGTTTCAGAACATGGGTGTATTTGATCTGCGAGAGCTGAAACAATCAAAATCGCTACTCCTCCTTGTTTGAAGGGGTGCACACTCCAGTAAGACAATGTCGTAGATCGATTAGTCTGTCCCCAAAGCAGAGCCCATTGTTTCGTCACGTCGTCACGTTCCTTTGTCGAAACAATGTGTGTCTCTTGGAGAAATATTATCTGTGCGCTATATTCCGATCCACCTCTACGCCAAGAGTACATCCAATTCGAGATATCTTTTTTCGTAAAACCCCGGACATTTTTGGTTAAAATAGTTGATGTCAAATTATTTGGTTGATCCCGGACTACATGCTTTATCGGTTTATATTCCATATCTTTTAGAAGCCAATGTTTCGTGAAAACGTCTAGATTCTTCATGTCAAAGTATTGATGAGGTGTAGAATGATATATGGCGGTGCCCTTAGTAGCGACTAGGGTCCTGCTGACCGTGTACCATTGTAGTTGTAGCCTCCTTAACAGTTGAATTGATAATATCTTCTGAGTTCATATACGTGAAGAAGTCCTTCCAAGCCGTCTGTTCTCCTTTTTCCAAAGCCGTAAATTTTGCTTCGTAATCAGGGCTTACGTCCATTATCTTAATATGCTGCTGAAGTAGGCATAAGATGGGGTCGGTAGGATTATAATTATTCCCCAGAATTGCCGCTAATTGCCCCGCAAATAAATGCGCACTTAATAGCATTGTCGCAAGGAGGAGAACTTGTCTCGGTGCAAGCAGTTTTACACCGGAGAGATAGATTGCAAGGCACCGCGGCTTTTCGGTGACAATACGAATATCGTATTGTCACCGAATTGGATTCTGCGTAAACGAGCCCATTCCTGGGAACTATTGATTATCGCCATTTTTTGACTTTGTGATTTCATCACATTATAGCGTTCTTCCCATTCCGCAAATCATTGGCC
Source organism: Sclerospora graminicola (assembly GCA_001887855.2). Taxonomy (NCBI): domain Eukaryota; phylum Oomycota; class Peronosporomycetes; order Peronosporales; family Peronosporaceae; genus Sclerospora; species Sclerospora graminicola. The sequence goes on along the minus strand of MIQA02020869.1, from coordinate 11,594 downwards.
GTTTATGTCCAGTAAACCTTCCCTTTTGCCAGCTTCCACTACCTCGAGCCAGCATTGTTCTCTCCACGTTTTAGTCAATTCGACCAGCACACTTGAATGGACACTATCTAGGATGTAGTGGGTCCCAGGAATATCCTTTAATAAATGTAATAACCGATTTGCTTCTCGCTGGGCTGCCTTGATCCACAGAGTTTTAGTGGAGCTTATTAATGGAAAAGGAACGCCAGTTTGTTCCTCCCATTTTAAGATTAAATTGTGCCATGTGATATTGAAATCTTCCAGCGTTACTGGGTCCGAAGTTGCTTCCTTCTCACATCTCATGAATTCGTCCATCAATTTCCGTTCTACTGGATCGATCTCCATGGATTCGGTGTTATCATCAATTTGCTCTCGACGGCAAAGCCGTTTTGATAGGGGGCTATTGTCGCTGCCGGATTCAGAAGTGTCTTGCGAACTGTCTCCTTTTTCTGATGGCTTATATTCAGAATCTGACATTGATCCATCCGAAATTAGTAGTACTTCCTGTTCCGGTTGGTTATCCACCCACACTTTGTGGTACCATTGTTCGAGAATTGGTTTCGAAATATGATATTTTTGCAGGAAATAAGTAGACGTTTCTGGGTCCGCTAAGTTAGCTGCCATTAGGCTTTCTTGTTCCGGTAGAGAGAGATTGCGAACGGTATCTGATAGGAAGTGAAGCAATTCACACATCCTCGGATCCTTGGTCATGATAATGTCTGAAATTTCACATTTCAATGCATGGTGAATGGTCGGCCCATTCAGTCGTTGAAGTAGGTCCTCGATGTTACCATCCCACTCGTCTGGGTCCCACGGGGAATAGCTTCTAAAGTTAGTTAAAGTTCCTTCATCACTTTCCGCTGTCTCCTGCGATATCACTCGAGAATCTGACTCCGGAAGTCCTCCTGGTTCTAATTGTGCCTTATCGTCATCGTACGCTTCGTCATCACTGCTTTTATACATATCTACATCCTCCGTTGGCCACCTTCTTTCTCCACTTAAAATCGCGGAGTAGTGTTGGCCACTGTATTCCAGTATAAGCTATCGTTTTCCATCATAATCCTGTTCCTTGACATCGTTCAAAAATTGTTTCATTCGTTCATAGAAGACACTGACAGTAATGGGGTATTCTCCACTCATGTGATATGTTTTCGCTCTTAATGTCCTTGTTTCTGGTGTGAATAAATTTGAACCCGGAACCTTCGCACTTGGCGGATGGCTGAGCACGTAAATATCACGTTGTAACATCGTACTTATCGACATCAACGTATCATTACTCCCCCAAGATTTACGTGGAATATTTTCGTGAATTTGCGAACTACTTTCAGCAAATTCCAGTAAATATTTTTGGAATTGTTTTCGTGATTCCTTTGGTGAAATATCCAGATTGGGCCGTCCTAATTCCTTGAGGGTAGGTTTCCTTGCCTCATGAGAGAATTTGTCATCAAAGTCCAACAAAGCTCGTGCTAGGCAGCCTTCCTTTAGGACTTTCGTCATTTTCTCCAATACCGCCACGTTTTCAGTAATTTGTGCCGAGCAGGTTAGGGCTTGACATACTGCATATAATTGGCAGTTGCCAGTTGGAGGGGTAGTCGCCCTGGGCATGCCTAAGGATTCCAATAGTTTCGGTACCGACGTAAGATCTTGTTGATAATCGCCCTCAAAATCCAATGGCTCTATCATTCTCAAAGGCCCTTCGGCTTGTTCAATATCCTCCATCACTGCATTGATAATGTTCTTCGCCCTTCCTTCCAACATTAAAAACGCACTTGCCTTTTTCTGGAGAATAACTGCATGCTGTTCCCGTGCCTTCTTTTTCTCCAGCTTGGATTTGCGCTTAGTAGACGACTGTATACTACTGTCAGATCTTCCCTTTACTTGTCCAGTCGATAGCGAGTTACTGTCTGGTTGTACACTACTTTCTCGAGATTTTTGAATGTCACGTTGCAAACTTGAGGCAACCTTTGGGATTGGCGCCTTTTTCTCTTCATCGTTGGCCTGCTGTGCGCGACTTTGTGCCCGACTTTTCTTCTGAGTTACCGTAATCCAGTCTGGTAACTGCTTCCGTTGCTGCATCTCCCGAGGGGAGGCAGCTGTCTGCTTTTCTTCCTTCAACGTTACACGTGATTCCATGGATTTGCATGGTGTGACGCAGGTTACTGCTGTTTTACCTGTGTTTTCAGTGTCGTTCGTCTCTGTTTCCCCGGGTTGAGCTGCATTTACTACTTCTGCCACCTGTCTCTCTCTCACCGCTTCCACCTGTGCCCTCAATTCCTCCATGCTCCTAAATGTTTGTGTGGACGATGCATAAGATTTTAAATCCTCCAGTTTGACGTTAATACAATTTTTCTTGAGGAGGTCGGAAAGTGAGGTGACACATTTCCGCATTGGGTGGCCAGTTTCTCCACACCTTAGACATTGTTTCTTGCCCCGCATGCTTGGGTGTTCGATACAATCATCGTATGGCCCCAGTAAATTCGCTTGACTTCCAATAATGCCGTCGAACAGGCGTCCGATTCCACAATTAACTCCCATAACGTTGAAGTATCTGAGAAGGGTCCACTTTTGTCAAGATCGTCTAGCTGAAACCCCTTTTCAAGAACCTTTTTTAAAAAGTTCGAAAGCTTCAATAAATCTACAGACCTTGTCACATTCTTTAGCACGCACGAATAGTATCCTTTGTGTTAAACTTTCCCCGTTGCTGTCCCGTTGCCGTTCCCACGCCGAACCACTCGTTCCTGGTGCTTGGTGGTGTAAATTGTTTAACACATGATCGTATCGATGAAATGGTACGGTGATTCCATCAAATTTCCGGGCCATTTCTCGTGTGAAGAAATGGAAATACAGGGCATGCTTGCCACTATCGTAGCTGATGCTCTTTATCTGCGCAACCATTTGCCAGAGTGCGGGGCTCCCCGACCCTCTCGTCGACGCTGCTGTCGCAATGCTTTCTTGAATACTTTTAGTACTCAAGAAGGCTTCTTTAATTGGGTTTTCACCCCGCACATCCAGGGCAAGACACCCTTCAACTTGTGCCCTGATAGTATGTACCAACTTCACTTGCTCCTCAGTTTTCATTATGCGCTTTAAAAACTGAGGTACCGCTTTGCAATGATTGATCCTTCTACAAGTCCTTGGACAATTCTCCACTCATCTTCGCTTCCTTCCCGCACTTGCATTGGCGCAAATTTGCCATATTCCTTCTCACACACAGCTGTCAACCGTATGATCTCATCCGAGGTGTAAAGCGATGTCATAAACAAAAAGGTTTTGTTCACGAGTTTGTCCTCCTTCTCCAAATTAGCATGTCCTGCCACCTTGTTAGCCCATCCTTGGAGGGGTGGCGGTAGCCGCTGCTCTTTAAGCACTTTCGCCAGGCCGATGGCTTTCCACAATATGCCTTCGAAAGATTGAGTAGTTTTCTGCGCTATCACCGCCGAGCCTATCACCTGCTGACGCCACAGCTCCCAGTCTTTCTGTTCGTCGATTACCATTAGTTCGAAAAAGTCCAAGACTCTTTCGACTTCCGCTGGTTTTAGTTGCGGGAACCGTTTTACTCTGGATGCTCTTTGGTGTACTGTACACCATCCAGTCAGCCCGCCTGGATACTCCTTCGTGTGCCGTACACCAGATATCCAGGCACCGTCCGGCTGCCATCCAGCTCTACCTGGATACGGCCTAGTTCTAAATTTGCGATATCAGCCCTTAATTGTGTCCCAATTAAGGTTTAGGATTAAAATGTAAGAAAATGACGAAACCCGACCTTCTTTGCTTGACCCGGGTCCTGCAAATGACCCGGACAACCCAGGGGGGAAGGAAGATCAAATCTCCATTCACGGAGAAACAAGCTGTGAAGATGAGATTGTTCCAGAGACCCCGGACTCGACCGAGGCAGAGATCTCGAGTCCAGGGAAAGCAGGAGATGTGGAACAAGGAGTGGTACCAGGTGAACCGGTACCGGCGTCGGTACACAATACCGACTTAACCAAAATGATAGAAATATCTATGGAAAAACCGGTATCAGCGGAGGACTCATAGGAGGGCAGTACCATAAAAATGACAATGGCACCTCAGAATCAGGGTGAAAGTTCAAAAAAATCCAGTGAAGAGCGGCTGAGCATCATTAGTTCACTGGATTCACAAGAACCACGACCTTTGGCATTAGCCCTTAAGACGGCATTATGTCGAGCAGCCAAACGGAAACCGCGAGTGAAGGCATGGTTAGACTTAACACAGGAGTTGTTTAAGTCCATCTACGTGAAGGTACCAGGACTGACATCACGTTTATCTGAAGCAGTGAAACGGTTCCCGCAACTAAAACCAGCGGAAGTCGAAAGAGTCTTGGACTTTTTCGAACTAATGGTAATCGACGAACAGAAAGACTGGGAGCTGTGGCGTCAGCAGGTGATAGGCTCGGCGGTGATAGCACAGAAAACTACTCAATCTTTCGAACGCATATTGTGGAAAGCCATCGGCCTGGCGAAAGTGCTTAAAGAGCAGCGGCTACCGCCACCCCTCCAAGGATGGGCTAACAAGGTGGCAGGACATGCTAGTTTGGAGAAGGAGGACAAACTCGTGAACAAAACCTTTTTGTTTAAGACATCGCTTTACACCTCGGATGAGATCATACGGTTGACAGCTGTGTGTGAGAAGGAATATGGCAAATTTGCGCCAATGCAAGTGCGGGAAGGAAGCGAAGATGAGTGGAGAATTGTCCAAGGACTTGTAGAAGGATCAATCATTGCAAAGCGGTACCTCAGTTTTTAAAGCGCATAATGAAAACTGAGGAGCAAGTGAAGTTGGTACATACTATCAGGGCACAAGTTGAAGGGTGTCTTGCCCTGGATGTGCGGGGTGAAAACCCAATTAAAGAAGCCTTCTTGAGTACTAAAAGTATTCAAGAAAGCATTGCGACAGCAGCGTCGACGAGAGGGTCGGGGAGCCCCGCACTCTGGCAAATGGTTGCGCAGATAAAGAGCATCAGCTACGATAGTGGCAAGCATGCCCTGTATTTCCATTTCTTCACACGAGAAATGGCCCGGAAATTTGATGGAATCACCGTACCATTTCATCGATACGATCATGTGTTAAACAATTTACACCACCAAGCACCAGGAACGAGTGGTTCGGCGTGGGAACGGCAACGGGACAGCAACGGGGAAAGTTTAACACAAAGGATACTATTCGTGCGTGCTAAAGAATGTGACAAGGTCTGTAGATTTATTGAAGCTTTCGAACTTTTTAAAAAAGGTTCTTGAAAAGGGGTTTCAGCTAGACGATCTTGACAAAAGTGGACCCTTCTCAGATACTTCAACGTTATGGGAGTTAATTGTGGAATCGGACGCCTGTTCGACGGCATTATTGGAAGTCAAGCGAATTTACTGGGGCCATACGATGATTGTATCGAACACCCAAGCATGCGGGGCAAGAAACAATGTCTAAGGTGTGGAGAAACTGGCCACCCAATGCGGAAATGTGTCACCTCACTTTCCGACCTCCTCAAGAAAAATTGTATTAACGTCAAACTGGAGGATTTAAAATCTTATGCATCGTCCACACAAACATTTAGGAGCATGGAGGAATTGAGGGCACAGGTGGAAGCGGTGAGAGAGAGACAGGTGGCAGAAGTAGTAAATGCAGCTCAACCCGGGGAAACAGAGACGAACGACACTGAAAACACAGGTAAAACAGCAGTAACCTGCGTCACACCATGCAAATCCATGGAATCACGTGTAACGTTGAAGGAAGAAAAGCAGACAGCTGCCTCCCCTCGGGAGATGCAGCAACGGAAGCAGTTACCAGACTGGATTACGGTAACTCAGAAGAAAAGTCGGGCACAAAGTCGCGCACAGCAGGCCAACGATGAAGAGAAAAAGGCGCCAATCCCAAAGGTTGCCTCAAGTTTGCAACGTGACATTCAAAAATCACGAGAAAGTAGTGTACAACCAGACAGTAACTCGCTATCGACTGGACAAGTAAAGGGAAGATCTGACAGTAGTATACAGTCGTCTACTAAGCGCAAATCCAAGCTGGAGAAAAAGAAGGCACGGGAACAGCATGCAGTTATTCTCCAGAAAAAGGCAAGTGCGTTTTTAATGTTGGAAGGAAGGGCGAAGAACATTATCAATGCAGTGATGGAGGATATTGAACAAGCCGAAGGGCCTTTGAGAATGATAGAGCCATTGGATTTTGAGGGCGATTATCAACAAGATCTTACGTCGGTACCGAAACTATTGGAATCCTTAGGCATGCCCAGGGCGACTACCCCTCCAACTGGCAACTGCCAATTATATGCAGTATGTCAAGCCCTAACCTGCTCGGCACAAATTACTGAAAACGTGGCGGTATTGGAGAAAATGACGAAAGTCCTAAAGGAAGGCTGCCTAGCACGAGCTTTGTTGGACTTTGATGACAAATTCTCTCATGAGGCAAGGAAACCTACCCTCAAGGAATTAGGACGGCCCAATCTGGATATTTCACCAAAGGAATCACGAAAACAATTCCAAAAATATTTACTGGAATTTGCTGAAAGTAGTTCGCAAATTCACGAAAATATTCCACGTAAATCTTGGGGGAGTAATGATACGTTGATGTCGATAAGTACGATGTTACAACGTGATATTTACGTGCTCAGCCATCCGCCAAGTGCGAAGGTTCCGGGTTCAAATTTATTCACACCAGAAACAAGGACATTAAGAGCGAAAACATATCACATGAGTGGAGAATACCCCATTACTGTCAGTGTCTTCTATGAACGAATGAAACAATTTTTGAACGATGTCAAGGAACAGGATTATGATGGAAAACGATAGCTTATACTGGAATACAGTGGCCAACACTACTCCGCGATTTTAAGTGGAGAAAGAAGGTGGCCAACGGAGGATGTAGATATGTATAAAAGCAGTGATGACGAAGCGTACGATGACGATAAGGCACAATTAGAACCAGGAGGACTTCCGGAGTCAGATTCTCGAGTGATATCGCAGGAGACAGCGGAAAGTGATGAAGGAACTTTAACTAACTTTAGAAGCTATTCCCCGTGGGACCCAGACGAGTGGGATGGTAACATCGAGGACCTACTTCAACGACTGAATGGGCCGACCATTCACCATGCATTGAAATGTGAAATTTCAGACATTATCATGACCAAGGATCCGAGGATGTGTGAATTGCTTCACTTCCTATCAGATACCGTTCGCAATCTCTCTCTACCGGAACAAGAAAGCCTAATGGCAGCTAACTTAGCGGACCCAGAAACGTCTACTTATTTCCTGCAAAAATATCATATTTCGAAACCAATTCTCGAACAATGGTACCACAAAGTGTGGGTGGATAACCAACCGGAACAGGAAGTACTACTAATTTCGGATGGATCAATGTCAGATTCTGAATATAAGCCATCAGAAAAAGGAGACAGTTCGCAAGACACTTCTGAATCCGGCAGCGACAATAGCCCCCTATCAAAACGGCTTTGCCGTCGAGAGCAAATTGATGATAACACCGAATCCATGGAGATCGATCCAGTAGAACGGAAATTGATGGACGAATTCATGAGATGTGAGAAGGAAGCAACTTCGGACCCAGTAACGCTGGAAGATTTCAATATCACATGGCACAATTTAATCTTAAAATGGGAGGAACAAACTGGCGTTCCTTTTCCATTAATAAGCTCCACTAAAACTCTGTGGATCAAGGCAGCCCAGCGAGAAGCAAATCGGTTATTACATTTATTAAAGGATATTCCTGGGACCCACTACATCCTAGATAGTGTCCATTCAAGTGTGCTGGTCGAATTGACTAAAACGTGGAGAGAACAATGCTGGCTCGAGGTAGTGGAAGCTGGCAAAAGGGAAGGTTTACTGGACATAAACGGCCAATGATTTGCGGAATGGGAAGAACGCTATAATGTGATGAAATCACAAAGTCAAAAAATGGCGATAATCAATAGTTCCCAGGAATGGGCTCGTTTACGCAGAATCCAATTCGGTGACAATACGATATTCGTATTGTCACCGAAAAGCCGCGGTGCCTTGCAATCTATCTCTCCGGTGTAAAACTGCTTGCACCGAGACAAGTTCTCCTCCTTGCGACAATGCTATTAAGTGCGCATTTATTTGCGGGGCAATTAGCGGCAATTCTGGGGAATAATTATAATCCTACCGACCCCATCTTATGCCTACTTCAGCAGCATATTAAGATAATGGACGTAAGCCCTGATTACGAAGCAAAATTTACGGCTTTGGAAAAAGGAGAACAGACGGCTTGGAAGGACTTCTTCACGTATATGAACTCAGAAGATATTATCAATTCAACTGTTAAGGAGGCTACAACTACAATGGTACACGGTCAGCAGGACCCTAGTCGCTACTAAGGGCACCGCCATATATCATTCTACACCTCATCAATACTTTGACATGAAGAATCTAGACGTTTTCACGAAACATTGGCTTCTAAAAGATATGGAATATAAACCGATAAAGCATGTAGTCCGGGATCAACCAAATAATTTGACATCAACTATTTTAACCAAAAATGTCCGGGGTTTTACGAAAAAAGATATCTCGAATTGGATGTACTCTTGGCGTAGAGGTGGATCGGAATATAGCGCACAGATAATATTTCTCCAAGAGACACACATTGTTTCGACAAAGGAACGTGACGACGTGACGAAACAATGGGCTCTGCTTTGGGGACAGACTAATCGATCTACGACATTGTCTTACTGGAGTGTGCACCCCTTCAAACAAGGAGGAGTAGCGATTTTGATTGTTTCAGCTCTCGCAGATCAAATACACCCATGTTCTGAAACCTTGTGGCCAAATCGAGTAATAGCAGTCAAATGGAATGACTGTACATTAATAAACCTGTACGGACCTTCTAGTGATGCAGCCGGCAGGGAATCCTTTTATGGGGACATACGGAAAATGTTTCCCCGCAAACCTACGAATTGCATAATTGGAGGGGATTTTAATGGTGTGGACACTCCAAGATTAGATCGAATGGGGGGAAATAGATCGAGTCGACCAGAAAGTAACGCTCTCTCGAGACTTATCGCATCATGGCACTTATGTGATGCGCGCCTTCTAATGGCACCTGTACTGGGTGAACTACAGCTCGATCCTACTGATCACTAAACCTTTCGGCGTGGTAATCAGGCTAGTCGTATAGACCAATTCTACGTGTCGGCCCAGTGGAAAACTTGGGTGGTCTGGGTAGCTGTGGAAGCTCCTTCAGTTTTTTCCGACCATAATCAAGTTTATCTCTGCCTAAAGGACCCAAGTGTTTCTAGGTCACAGATGTCAAACAGACAAATGCCTTATCCATTTCCGGGCTCTCGAGAGGATAAAACTCGAAACATGTGAATGGAACGGCTAATGAAGACCATGTCGCTTAAATTTTCCACTCTTACTTGGGATAATTGCATAGATGATTGTCGAGACATCATATACAAAGTCCGGAGGAAGGTAGCGAGAAGAAGACGCAAACGGATGCGGCATTTGCAACGAACAGCTCGGGACAATGCGACTTTTCGCAAACACATAGTTCAGGCCTTAGCGGACGAATTGTATAAAGAACGGTCCTTTCGCCGGGGACTGCGCTTACATAGATCTGCTGCGGATGTTCGTTGGTTATTCAAACGAACATCCATCTGGGAACGTGATCAGACAGTGACTAGAATACTAGCAACATCCGGTCCATCTTTCGAGACCTCTGTCTCTATTCCGGATCGGTTTGCAGCTACTTGGCGAAACATCCTTAGCTGCAGTCACCGCGTCGTCAAAACCTCTCGTTTAATGAGTGAAGTGTGTCAATTTATGAAAGTGCCAAGCAATCGAATGGTAACCGAGACACAAAACTCTATGTTAATGGAAGACATTCTCGAGGAAGATGTAGCATGGGCAATCAGGGGTATAGCACGCAGAAAAGCTGCCGGACATGACGGATTAGGCAACGATTTCTACAAAGATGTCGCGGACATTCTCATCGGACCCTTAACGCGTATTTTTAACGAGATACTTGCTGGAGCAAACCCACCTCAGTCGTTCTTGAAGGCGGTGGTAATAACACTTCGAAAAAAAAGGCGACTCCAGTGACGCCCTCGACTATCGGCCAATATCGCTCTTGACAACAGGATACAAATTATTCGCCAAGATTATGGCCCGCCGGCTTCAGTCCTTTCTCGGACAGCTAATTGGAGACACCCAACAAGGGTTCGTCTCCGGTAGAAGAATGGATAAGGCTGTAATAATGATGCAGGCGACCTTTGCGACATATCAGGATTTACGTAAGGAATCAGCAGCTCAAAGTGCTGGGATTATGTTTCTCGACTTCAGCAAAGCTTATGATACGGTTGACCGGAAATTCCTATTCGCCGTATTCAGCTTATTCGGGTTCTCTGTTTGTTTCAGCGGTTAAAACACGCTCAGTAGCAAGAACAATCATGGAATGGCTTGGACCGGAAGCGGACCAAAATGAACAGTTACAGCGGTATACTCAAACTTTCTTACCTTTGGTGATACGCAAAATGGAAAATAGTCTGGAAATGAAAAGCCAAGGATTAAGTCACTCAGATGTATTCAGTATCACGCTCGATATTGATGCGTATCCTTATCACGGCTTGCTTCCAGGCTCCATGCATTCGTTCTGGGGAACCTACAGGTGGAGTTCTAATCCATGGATACAAGAAGTGCAAGCGAAAGTACTTGTTCCACGGAAATATGATCGCATCCCGATTATGTCTATCAGAGATTTAGGTATAGTAAGACTAACGACAACAACGTATGTGTGGCAGGTTAAGGGGGTGGGAGATAAATCACACACGTGCGCAAAAATAGGAAGATGGCTATGTGCCATAATCCTAGCATCACCAAGAGTGCAAATTGGTCACACGATTCGAGAAAGGTTACCAATTCTACCTGATAGAGGGCCGACATGTTTAGATTCTTTTGAGTTGACACTAGTTTCGCCCGGGAAAGTTAGAGGAGCCGCGACGAATGGCGAGGACTCATGTACCTTATCGCAACAAGCGGATGGAATAATCTGGAAAGTGACATCGAGTACTTTCCAGGACATCGATGAACACCCATCAATTCTGAACGAGTGCGTAGTATTGCAACCCCATCCGGATTTTCACTTGATAGGATGGTCGGTGGAAGACAAGACGCCGATTCGGAAGATTTGGCAGAAATTACGAAGAGCTTTTCGTAAGCTGTATTTCCACGGGATAGCACCACAATTGCAAACGGTGCTAGCGAAGTGGAAGACCAGATGCATGACGAGTTCCTGGTGGACCGGCTTACAAGATGTGGAGCCTAATAAGGTATGGGACCATGAGAATATGCTAACCAATTATCAGGTTTGGGTGCAGTTCAGGGTAGTAACTATGCAGCTAAATACATTCCATATCCGGACGACCTCCGATCGGAGTTGTGAACTGGATCATACCTGTACCTCAACTAAGACGGACATATGTCACATCCTATGGGAATGTAAGCGAGCGAAGGCTTTCTGGCGGCGGCTAATCCAGCAGTGGCGAGGAGTTATGATATCGGATACGGATCTATCTTTACTCTAAA
>MIQA02020865.1:0-11169 GCA_001887855.2 Sclerospora graminicola | reverse complement strand
AATGGCCTCCGCCAACTAACGTCAAGGAACTTCGAAAGTTCCTCGGACTGGCGACATACTTGCACAAGTATTCGTGCAACTATGCCGGTCTGATCCGACCTCTTTCTCAATTATTGAAGAAAGATGTCGATTGGCGCTGGGATACCCAGTGCCAAGATGCGTTTGATGCAGTCAAGTGTAGCTTGACTGAAGCTCCTGTGTTGGCGATCGCCGACAACGAGCGGCCGTTTCACGTCGTATGCGACGCGAGCGATTTTGCTATCGGTTGCGCCTTGATGCAACGTGATCACGATGATCGTGATCGCGTGATTTATTACCAATCGCGTCAGCTGCGTCCAGCCGAACGCAACTATCCGGTGCATGACAAGGAACTCCTTGCCATGAAGTATGCACTGGCGAAGTTTAGGATCTATCTCTTAGGAGATAGACCCTTCGTGGTTTACACGGACCATGTGTCACTACGCACGGCCGTGAATTCGCCACACATCTCTCAAAGAATGGCACGTTGGCTGTCATTCTTTGCAGAATACAACTTCACGGTTGCGTATAAACCGGGAAAGCTGAACGTGGTAGCGGATGCGCTATCACGACGCCCCGATTACGAGACGAAACCGTCCGTAACCGAAGCAACCAGTGCAAACGCGATACGTTGCACCGATCTGTCTTCGCCGCTTGTGCGACAAATACGTCAAGCATACAAGAGCGACGAGGAAACTCGCCTACTGATCGATTACTTGAGTGATCAATCAGATCGGAAACGCAAGGAACTTCCTGAGTTCCTTCGCGCATGCGTGCATCGCTATCAATTGCACGATGGTCTGTTGTATTACAGCACAGACCAAGATGATGTAAACCGCATTGTCGTTCCAAACGACGATGATCTCAAACATCAACTTTTGTTTGAGTACCATGATGCACTGATTTCGGGGCATCAGGGTCGAGAGAAGACGTATGCTTCTCTCGCACGCGATTTCTACTGGCGTAACCAATACAAATGGGTACGTAAGTATGTCCGCGCTTGCGAAATTTGCCAGCGCGTCAAGCCCGCACAGTCAGCGCAGGCTCCCCTCCAATCTCTGCCGGTTCCGACAGAGTGTTGGAAGTCCATTTCTATGGATTTTATCTTTGGTCTTCCGGCTGATCACAGTCGGGAAACAGGCATTGTGGTCTTTGTAGACCGTTTCAGTAAGATGGTTCATCTTGCTGCAGTGTCAGCGAATGTCACCGCTGCGCAAACGGCGCGGATATTCGTTGACACGGTATTCCGTTTACACGGGATGCCGGAGAACATAGTCTCGGATCGTGATCCAAGATTTACAGGGCGTTTCTGGCAAGAAACGTTCTCATTACTGGGCACGCAGTTGAAGATGTCAACCGCGGACCATCCGGAAACGGATGGGCAGACTGAGCGCGTTAACCGCGTTCTCGGCGACATGCTACGTTCTTACGCACATGCCTTCGAGCAGTGGAGTGATTTCTTATCACTCACTGAGTTTGCTATAAACAACTCGGTGCATGCTTCTACCAAGCACACACCGTTTTACGTGAATGCCTTACGGCACCCACGAACCCCGGCTTTACTTGGCGGTACGCCAAATCTAAGTGGGGGAGGGACCCGCTCAAATTCTAAGCGAGTCGAAGCACAAGCTGCAGCTGCAACTTGTGAAGAAAAACCAGAGTTTTCTACTGTTACCACAGAAGAAACAAAAGCAGTTTCGGAAACCGAAACCGCTTATGCGGAATATGTGTCGGCGGCAATGGCTGCTGATACTGAAAACAGCCCATCCACTGCCAACAAAGCAGTAGATGAATTCGTATTACAGCGTCAAGCTGTAATACGCTATGTGAAAGACGCGCTTGCTTCCGCTTTTGATAAGCAGAAGCAGAATGCAGACAAAAATGGACGGAAGAACACAAATTCTTTTGAAAAAGGTGAATTAGTTATGTTATCTACAACTAATCTACCTACACATGCAATAAGCAACTTCCCTACACGGAAGTTGCTCCCTAAATTCATTGGGCCCTTTAAGGTCCAAGGTGTTAAAGGAAATGCCTATACCTTAGACATTCCCGCGGCCATGCGCCTCCACCCAACGTTTTACGTTGGGAGACTGAAACCATACCGATCGTCTACGTCTTCGGACGAGACGCATCGCCACGGCGAATGCCGTGCTTCTTCAAGTCTCCCAAGAGAGACTTGTAGTCGGTTTCCAACCGCTGTTGGGAAGCCTGGAGAGCTTGGAGAGTTTCCACCTCCGACTTCAGACGATCAACGTCAAGCATCAGAAGATCACTCTTCTTCTGCATCACAACTTGCGCATCGAGAATCTCACGAATCTCGTCCCGATGATAACGATACGTTTTCATCGAATGGCACATGTCCTCGCGTAAAGCGTCATACAGCTTCTCTAAGCTGCGGACCTGGTGGCCATGCGCCGCAACGACAGCGCCGAGGGAATTATCAACCCCCGCCGCCCCTGATTGACAGTCAGGGGAACAAGCGCTACATTCTCGAGCGCTTGCTTTCGAAGCGCTCGGTTTCCTATAAGAAGGGGCAGCGTACCGAGTACTTGGTGCGTTGGTTGGGTTATTCCCAAGAGTTTGACTCTTGGGAACCGATCGAGGTGTTGAGGGCGGATGCCCCTGACCTCCTGCGTGAGTTCGAGAAGGATACTTCTCCTCGAACTCAAAAGAAGCGTCAGCACTAAGTGTTGACGAGGGCGGCACGCCCACGTTAGGTGCTGATGCCTGCGAAGCTTCCGATGCCTTGAGAGCATCGACATAGCACTTAACTTCAGCGGGTACTGAGAAGCCTCGGTACCCTCTAAGCTCCTTTTCGGTCAGCCGAGGAGCTCCAGGGGGACAACACGGGCATTTCATGCTCGAAGGGACCCCACAAGAGAAACCCTCTTTAATGCAAGTGAAATGGACATACTCCATTTTACCTGTTACCGAGTACTTTAAAAAGCGCTCGCGGTTTGCGTGAACCTTCTTCACGTACCTGTCGGGATCTTTGTTGTAATTCTCAACAAAGGCATTCCAACTCTGAGTAAGGGCGTCTTTGTCATCCTTACTATTTTTCGACCCTTTCCGGTTCGTATAGTGACGAGCCTGGTAGAAAAGGTCGATGAAGTACCGACGTTTATCGTCAGTACTACGATCGAAACGACGATTGCGAAGGTCCTCGCAATCGTCAAGGGCATTAATGTCAAACAGTGGGTATTGACAGTCACGTTTCATATGCCCACCACTATCATAGGCAAGAGCCATGCAGGGGTCCAAAACCCCACTTCGTACGGAACATAGCGTTCTACACGACTCAATGAATCGGAAGCAGTGTAAGCCGCTTCCGCACGATGTTTCTTGGCGGGTGGGGCACCACCTACCGTCTCAAAGCCGTCTTCGCTACGACCTGGCGAATGACGAGGTCCAGGAGGAGCCCTACGCTCCTCATACCACCGCTTCATCAAACTGTCGCTGTCGTAATCGACGGCGTCAGAAGCCACTTCGCCATCACTTAACGGCGAAGCGATTTTGGTGGTCTTAACCCCACTAGAGTAGCTGACAGGGACATCATCGTCCTTGCCCCCATACTCGGAGTCGGATGACTCCCCGAAGAGGTCGTTAAACTTCTTCTTTGACACCCGCCGTGCGGCAGGTGGAGATGCGGAAGACGCTGCATTCGCGACGTCTCCCCGCCCTCGCTTAGACACTGCTTCCACAGCGTCTGCCACGAGAGACAAGCGATCTTGCGAATTTGCCTTGCGCCTCGAAACTACGTTCGAAGCGTCGGCGTCCGACAACACTTCCGCATGCGATGCAGAAGTGATATCCGTTTTCGATGCATCGGCAGTGCTCGTACGAGCGCCGCTGCGTTTGCTGACCATCAGATTACTTCTGGTCAAGATGAGTTATAACTGAATATCGTTATGACCAACAAGTGCCACCACTCGATTGGCCAATATTACGATATATTATTGGCCAACCAGCTTGAGTGGGGGTGATGTAATGGGGTACCATTACATAAGTGATATTTGAATAGAAATACCACAGTTCAATTTCAGTCGTAATACATGAAATTGTGAACATTGGATTATAAGTTGTCATAATCCACTTTGAGAACAGATTCTGATATTATTGAATCTGACAAGTCATCTAATGATACAAATATCATTAGATCGGTTTATACTACATGTTACTATGATTAGTCTAGGTCTAATTATACTAGTTAGCTCTTAACCATTCATAAATATATTCACTCTTAAACTTACCTTCTAGTACTCAAGCACCCTTAGGTATATATAATAACATATATATATACTTAAGTGATATTAATTAATATACTTATTAGTTTCTATCTAAGTTTATCTAAGGTAAACTAAGGAGGACCAAATTACATTTGGTCCTACACAAATTGCACGCTTCCTCACTGCAATCTTACAGTGTAAGCCGCGTAACAGTAGCCCTGTTACACCTGGTAGCACTTTGTGGTCCGTCTAAACGACCACTGTTGACGCGTTCCGTTAGTTAACTAGCGGGACGAAGGTTTAAGAGCCGCTGGCTGTCATGACAACAGCCAGTGAACGTGAGCGTGAGCGTCAGCTCGCGCAAGACTTAGTTATGGAAAACTTTCCTAACTGGTCACCGAGTGCTATTACGACAGTAACCGAGATGATTCGGGTCATAGGGCCCGAAATCATCACGATCCTCCGTGGCAAAACCTCGGAGGATGCTTTAGAAACGGTTTCCCGTTTCAAGAAAATGTATATCGACCCCCAGGTGCGCAATGCAATATTGCGCTCCCAAACGGCGGCGGCAACAACAGCGCCCGCACCTAGTGCGAGCGTTGAAGTAGTAAAGGCGCGGATTCCGCCCTTTACTGGCGAAGGGGGTGAACCTCTTCGTAGGTGGTTCGCAGAGGTGGAGGATGCTCTCTCTGCGCAAAAGATTGTGGACCCGCGTTCACAAGCTTATTTCGCCACCACATGCCTAGGCGGTCGCGCCAGGGCATGGGCGATGAGCCGCAGATCCACTGACGGAACTGCGTTCCTGACGTATCAGGCTTTAAAAGCTGAGCTAAAGCACAACTTCGAAGCTCCAGAAATGGAGCTTAGCTGCCGTGAAGAGTTCATGGAACTCAGGCAGGGCAAGCTGAGCCTACATGCGTACGCTCAGAAAATACAATATTTATTGTCAAATATTGTATATGAACCGGTGCCTCCTGCCATGCAGGTCACCGCCTTCATGAAGGGACTGAATGACGGTCCCATCAAACAGAGTCTTTACCGGGTTCCCCCAAAGACTCTAAGCGATGCTATAGACCAAAGCATCCGGGAGGAATTCAGCATGCGTCGCTCAGCAGCGCATGCTGGGGTTAGTCGGAAAGCGCAAGCGCCTTTCGACTTTAACATGCCGCCAATGCAGCATGTTAATACTAACCAAAACTTCCAATCGAGACGAAGTTCACACTTCGTCCCGAGACACCCAAATCCGCGTCAGAATGCGGGCGGAGGAGGTCCAGAACCTATGGACCTATCGGTTGCAGTTGCCTCAACTCCGAGGCAACCGAAGAACAAGAAGTTCCTTCGCTGCAATCGATGCGCGAAAATGGGCCATTACGCCCATGAATGCATGGCGCCGCGTCCGGCGCCACGCAGTCAGCGGACTGGACAGTCTGCTGGCAAGCGACATCAACAGGGGCAACCCTCTGTTGATGCAAAAAACGTCAACAACCAGTAGGGGCGGGGTGCCCTACTGGACGGGTTATATCACATGCCGACATCGGGCATGTAAGGATAATAGCCCCAGACGGGACTATGTCCTGTCAAAGTGTGCAGGGTGAAGAGAAACTTCTCATCACCCTGGAAGTAAAGCCGCATGGAATCGATGTCCCCATGCGTGCTCTGTTTGACACAGGAGCGTCAAACAATTTCGTTAGAACTGAGGTCCTAACGTCGTTGAACTTCGAGGAGATTGAATCTCCAAGAAGCATGTTATCAGTCCGGTTAGCAACAGGTGCAACTGTGACTATACCAAAGCGTGTGATTCGCACACGCTTCGAGTTAGACGAACTGTCGTTCGAGGACGAATACATCGTCCTCGATCTTGACGACAAGTTCGATGTTATCTTGGGCATCCCTTGGATGTCCAAGCATCAACCAACGATCGACTGGGTTAACCTGTCGATCGACTGCGGCGGTCTCACAGGATCTGATCACCCTGTGAGTAATCCGGCTGTATCTAATGATACAACCGCAGAGTCAGACAGTCTGGTGGGTAGCGATGGCACCACCAGGTCTGATCCGACTAGATCAGCGGATGGTACACCCGCTGATCAAAGTCCAGAGGGACTTACACACGCAACGAACGAGTCGTTGCGTATCAGTAATGTGTGCAACACGGGCGCAAAGCACTCCCGTGTTGAAGTTGCTACTACAACCGATGACGGTCGTGGCAAAGAGAATGCACACGCGGTGGGAAACACCCACCGTGAAAAAGATGAAACCGTCACGGAAGCAAATGACTTCCGTGTCGAAAATAAAGATCTCACGACTAAGAGCAGTCGTATGTGCATGAGCACCATGGTAGACAGTGGTCACCATGAAGAGAAGGCCTTGCGCACGAGTGATGATCACCGCGCAACAGATCGGACAAGTGCGTCTGATCTTGCAGCTGTGTCCGTCGAGACGATCAACGTCCTGACGCAGACAGAGACCGGATTAGCTACCCAGTCTCTCACACTTGACAACCCTCCGAACCTAAGTTCAGAGGTGATGGCCCTTCCAGCCTTGAGCTGGAAGAAGTTCGTAAAGAACTTGCGAAATGATCAGATCGAACAGATCTGCGTCATTGTCGCATCTGATGAGGTTGTGGATATTCGCGAGCGAATATCCACTTTACAATTAGAAGCCATCGGGAACGAACTCGTTCCCAATGGAAAGAACGCTGAGAACGAACTCGTTCCCAGTGATCAAACCAAAGTTCAGCGCTTTGAAGCGCAGAGCTGGGAGTCGCTTAAGGCGACTTCCCCGTACTACGAAGTACTTTGGGAATACGCTGACGTATTCCCAGAAGAAGTACCTTGTGAGCTCCCTAAGGATAAGGGAACGAGGCACGAAATTGATCTCGTGCCTGGCACGAAGTACTGTGTCACGCGGCAATGGCCATTGCCGCGCGACCAAGTTAAGGCCATCGACGAGTTCTTTGAAACTCGTCGCAAGGCGGGGCATGTGCGGGAGTCTACCTCACCGCACTCCAGCCCCACCTTCTGCGTTAAGAAATCCACTGGTGGGTGGAGAATCGTTCATGCTTTCAATAAGCTGAACGCAGCAACAGTACCGGCGCAGACGCCGATACCGAGAAAGGATGTCATCATAGATGGCATGAGCGGGAGCACCGTTTTCAGTGCTCTCGACCTGAGGGATGGTTTCTACCAAATCCTTATGCGTGAGAAGGATATCCCTCTCACGGCTGTAAGCACCCCAAGCGGTATGCTTTGGGAGTGGCTTGTTATGCCGCAGGGGCTTCGAAATGCCCCTGCCACCTTCAACAGATGCGTCACACATCTATTGCGCCCGGTGCGAGAATTCGCGCCGAGCTACTTTGATGATGTGTTCATCCATAGCAAGGCTGAACATGGCAAGACTGATGTAGATATTCATAAAGAACATCTACGTCAGGTGTTAGAGCTTGTGCGCAAGCACAAGCTCTATGCAAATTTAAAGAAGTGCACCTTTGGTGCACCTGAGATACCCGTTCTTGGCTGCTTTGTAGGCAAGAATGGAGTGCGCCCCGATCCAGAAAAGATCAGGGTGATCGTTGAATGGCCTCCGCCAAACAACGTTAAGGAACTTCCAAAGTTCCTCGGACTGGCGACATATTTGCACAAATATTCGTGCAATTATGCCGGTCTAATCCGACCTCTTTCGCAACTATTAAAGAAAGATGTCGAATGGCGCTGGGATACCCAGTGCCAAGATGCGTTTGATGCAGTCAAGCGTAGCTTGACTGAGGCTCCCGTTTTGGCAATCGCCGAGAACGAGCGACCGTTCCACGTCGTTTGCGACGCGAGCGATTTCGCCATCGGCTGCGCCCTGATGCAGCGCGATCACGATGATCGTAATCGCGTAATCTTTTATCAATCGCGTCAGTTGCGCTCAGCCGAGCGCAACTATCCAGTGCATGACAAGGAACTTCTTGCCATGAAAAGTATGCACTGGCAAAATTTCGGTATAACTCTTAGGAAATAGACCGTTTGTGGTTTACACGGACAATGCGTCGTTACGCACGGCTATGAATTCACCACACATTTTTTAAAGAATGGCACGATGACTGTCATACTTTGCGGAATACAACTTCACGGTTGAGTATAAACCGGGAAAGTTGAACGTGATAGCGGATGCGCTATCACGACGCCCCGATTACGAGACGAAACCGTCTGTAATCGAAGCAACCAGTGCAAACGCAATACGTTGCACTGCTCTGTCGTCGGCACTCGTACGACAGGTACGTCAAGCGTACGAAACAGACGAGGAAACCCGTCTTCTGATTGTTTACCTAAAAGATCAATCTGATCGAAAGCGCAAGGAACTTCCAGAGTACCTTCGCGCTTGCGTGCATCGTTATCGATTTCACGACGGTCTGTTGCTTTATAGCACAGACCAAGATGATGTTAGTCGCATCGTCGTTCCAAACGACGATGATATCAAACATCAAATTTTGTTTGAGTACCATGATGCACCGATTTCGGGGCATCAAGGTCGAGAGAAGACGTATGCTTCTCTCGCACGCGATTTCTACTGGCGTAACCAGTATAAATGGGTACGTAAGTACGTCCGCGCTTGCGAGATATGCCAGCGCGTCAAGCCTGCACAATCCGCGCAGGCTCCCCTCCAATCCCTGCCGGTTCCGACAGAGTGTTGGAAGTCCATTTCCATGGATTTTATCTTTGGTCTTCCGGCTGATCACAGTCGGAAAACAGGCATAGTGGTCTTTGTAGACCGTTTCAGTAGGATGGTTCATCTTGCTGCAGTGTCAGCGAATGTCAGCGAATGTCACCGCTGCGCAAACGGTGTGGATATTCGTTGACAGGATATTCCGCTTACACGGAATGCCGGAAAACGTAGTCTCGGATCGTGATCCAAGATTTACAGGACGTTTCTGGCAAGAAACGTTCTCGTTATTGGGCACGCAGTTGAAGATGTCAACCGCGGACCATCCGGAAACGGATGGGCAGACTGAGCGCGTTAACCGCGTTCTCGGAGACATGCTGCGTTCTTACGCGCATGCCTTCGAGCAGTGGAGCGACTATTTGCCACTCACTGAGTTTGCAATAAATAACTCGGTGCATGCTTCTACTAAGCATACACCGTTCTACGTGAATGCCTTAAGGCATCCACGAACCCCGGCTTTACTTGGCGGTACGCCAAATCTAATTGGGGGAGGGACCCGCTCAAATTTCGAGCGAGTCGATGCACAAGTTGCAGTTGCAACTTGCGAAGAAACTGATGAGTCTTCTACTGTTACCACAGAAGAAACTCAGGCAGTTTCGGAAACCGAAGCCGCTTATGCGGAATATGTGTCTGCAGCAATGGCTGTAGACAATGAAAACAACCCATCTACTGCCAATAAAGCAGTAGATGAATTCGTATTACAGCGCCAAGCTGTAATATGCTATGTAAAAGACGCGCTTGCTTCCGCTTTTGACAAGCAGAAGCAGAATGCAGACAAAAACGGAAGGAAAAACACAAATTCCTTTCAAAGAGGTGAATTAGTTATGTTATCTACAACTAATCTGCCTACACATGCAATTAGCAACTTCCCTACACGGAAGTTGCTCCCTAAGTTCATTGTGCCCTTTAAGGTCCAAGATGTTAAGGGGGATGCCTACACATTAGACATTCCCGCGGCCATGCGCCTCCACCCAACGTTTTACGTTGGGAGGCTCAAGCTGTACCGATCGTCTACGTCTTCGGACAAGACGCATCGCCACGGCGAATGCCGTGCTTCTTCAAGTCTCCCAAGAGAGACTTGTAATCGGTCTCCAACCGATGATGGGAAGTCAGGAGAGTCTCCATCTCCGACTTTTGTCGATCGATCTCCGATTTTAGTCGATCAATCTCGACCATCAGAAGATCATTCTTCTTCTGCATCACGACTTGCGCGTTCAGTATGTCGCGAATCTCTTCTCGATGACAACGATAAGTTTTCATCGAGTGGCACATGTCCTCGCTCAAAGCGTTACAGTGCTTCTCAAGCTTGCGGAGCTGATAACCATGATCCGCAACAACAACGCCGAGGGAATTATCAGCCCCCGCCGCCCCTGATTGACAGTCAGAGGAACAAGCGTTACATTCTCGAGCGCTTACTTTCGAAGCGCTCGGTTCCCTATAAGAAGGGGCAGCGTACCGAGTACCTGGTGCGCTGGTTGGGATATTCCCAAGCGTTTGACTCTTGGGAACCGATTGAGGTGCTGAGGGCGGATGGCCCTGACCTCCTGCGTGAGTTTGAGAAGGATACTTCTCCTCGAACTCAAAAGAAGCGTCAACACTAGGTGTTGATGTGGGCGGCACGCCAACACTAGGTGCTGGTGGCTGCAAAGCTTCGGTACCAGCTACCGATGCTTTAAGAGCGTCGATAAGGCTCTTAACATTAGCGGGTACTGAGAAACCTCGGTACCCTCTCAGCTCCTTCTCGGTTAGACGAGGAGCTCCCGCGGGACAACACGGACACTTCATGTTCGAAGGAACCCCGCAAGAGAATCCCTCTCTAATGCAAGTGAAATGGATAAATTCCATTTACCTGTACGTGAGTGCTTTAAGAAGCGCTCGCGGTTTACGTGAATCTTCTTCACATAATCGTCGGGACCTTTGTTGTAATTGTCAACAAAGGCATTCCAACTCTGAGTAAGGGCGTCTTTGTCGTCCTTATTCTTTTGCGACCCTTTCCGGTTCGTGTAATAACGAGCTTGGAAGAAAAGGTCGATGAAGTACCGACGTCTATCGTCAGTACTACGATCAAAATGACGATTGCGAAGGTCTTCGCAATCATCAAGCGCAATGATGTCAAACAATGGATATTGACAATCGCGCTTGATGTGCCCACCACTTCCGAGGGCAAGCGTCCATGCTGGGGTCCAAAACCCCACTTGGTACGGAACATGACGTTCCA
>MIQA02020864.1:0-12271 GCA_001887855.2 Sclerospora graminicola | reverse complement strand
GAAATGTGAATATTGGATTATAAGTTGTCATAATCCACTTTGAGAACAGATTCTGATATTATCGAATCTAACAAGTAATCTAATGATAAAAATATCATTAGATCGGTTTTATACTACATGTTACTATGATTAGTCTAGGTCTAATTATACTAGTTAGCTCTTAACCATTCATAAATATATTCACTCTTAAACTTACCTTCTAGTACTCAAGCACCCTTAGGTATATATAATAACATATATATATAGTTAAGTGATAGATTAATTAATACACTAACTAGTTTCTATCTAAGTTTATCTAAGGTAAACTAAGGAAGACCAAATTTACATTTGGTCCTACACAAACTGCACGCTTCCTCACTGCAATCTTACAGTGTAAGCCGCGTAACAGTAGCCCTGTTACACCTGGTAGCCCTTTGTGGTCCGTCTAAACGACCACTGTTGACGTGTTCCGTTAGTTAACTAGCGGGACGAAGGTTTAAGAGCCGCTGGCTGTCATGACAACAGCCAGTGAACGTGAGCGTGAGCGTCAGCTCGCGCAAGACTTAGTTATGGAAAACTTTCCTAACTGGTCACCGAGTGCTATTACGACAGTAACCGAGATGATTCGGACCATAGGGCCCGAAATCATCACGATCCTCCGTGGCAAAACCTCGGAGGATGCTTTAGAAACGGTTTCCCGTTTCAAGAAATTGTATATCGACCCCCAGGTGCGCAATGCAATATTGCGCTCCCAAACGGCGGCGGCAACAACAGCGCCCGCACCTAGTGCGAGCGTTGAAGTAGTAAAGGCGCGAATTCCGCCCTTTACTGGCGAAGGGGGTGAACCTCTTCGTAGGTGGTTCGCAGAGGTGGAGGATGCTCTCTCTGCGCAAAAGATTGTGGACCCGCGTTCACAAGCTTATTTCGCCACCACATGCCTAGGCGGTCGCGCCAGCGCATGGGCGATGAGCCGCAGATCCACTGATGTATCTGCGTTCCTGACGTATCAGGACTTAAAAGCTGAGCTAAAGCTCAACTTCGAAGCTCCAGAAATGGAGCTTAGCTGTCGTGAAGAGTTCATGGAACTCAGGCAGGGCAAGCTGAGCCTACATGCGTACGCTCAGAAAATACAATATTTGTTATCAAATATTGTATATGAACCGGTGCCCCCTGCCATGCAGGTCACCGCCTTCATGAAGGGACTGAATGACGGTCCCATCAAACAGAGTCTTTACCGGGTTCCCCCGAAGACTCTGAGCGATGCTATAGACCAAAGCATCCGGGAGGAATTCAGCATGCGTCGCTCAGCAGCGCATGCTGGGGTTAGTCGGAAAGCACAAGCGCCTTTCGACTTTAACATGCCGCCAATGCAGCATGTTAATACTAACCAAAACTTCCAATCGAGACGAAGTTCACACTTCGTCCCGAGACACACAAATCTGAGTCAGAATTCGGGCGGAGGAGGTCTAGAACCTATGGACCTTTCGGTTGCAGTTGCCTCAACTCCGAGGCAACCGAAGAACAAGAAGTTCCTTCGCTGCAATCGATGCGCGAAAATGGGCCATTACGCCCATGAATGTATGGCGCCGCGTCCGGCGCCACGCAGTCAGCGGACTGGACAGTCTGCTGGCAAGCGACATCAACAGGGGCAACCCTCTGTTGATGCAAAAAACGTCAACAACCAGTAGGGGCGGGGCGCCCTACTGGACGGGTTATCTCACATGCCGACATCGGGCATGTAAGGATAATAGCCCCAGACGGGACTATGTCCTGTCAACGTGTGCAGGGTGAAGAGAAACCTCTCATCACCCTGGAGGTTAAGCCGCATGGAAACGATGTCCCCATGCGTGCTCTGTTTGACACAGGAGCGTCAAACAATTTCGTTAGAACTGAGGTCCTAACGTCGTTGAACTTCGAGGAGATTGAATCTCCAAGAAGCATGCTGTCAGTCCGGTTAGCAACAGGTTCAACCGTGACTATACCAAAGCGTGTAATTCGCACACGCTTCGAGTTAGACGAACTGTCGTTCGAGGACGAATACATCGTCCTCGATCTTGACGACAAGTTCGATGTTATCTTGGGCATCCCTTGGATGTCTAAGCATCAACCAACGATCGACTGGGTTAACCTGTTGATCGACTGCGGCGGTCTCACAGGATCTGATCACCCTGTGAGTAATCCGGCTGTATCTAATGATACAACCGCAGAGTCAGACAGTCTGGTGGGTAGCGATGGCACCACCAGGTCTGATCCGACTAGATCAGCGGATGGTACACCCGCTGATCAAAGTCCAGAGGGACTTACACACGCAACGAACGAGTCGTTGCGTATCAGTAATGTGTGCAACACGGGCGCAAAGCACTCCCGTGTTGAAGTTGCTACTACAACCGATGACGGTCGTGGCAAAGAGAATGCACACGCGGTGGGAAACACCCACCGTGAAAAAGATGAAACCGTCACGGAAGCAAATGACTTCCGTGTCGAAAATAAAGATCTCACGACTAAGAGCAGTCGTATGTGCATGAGCACCATGGTAGACAGTGGTCACCATGAAGAGAAGGCCTTGCGCACGAGTGATGATCACCGCGCAACAGATCGGACAAGTGCGTCTGATCTTGCAGCTGTGTCCGTCGAGACGATCAACGTCCTGACGCAGACAGAGACCGGATTAGCTACCCAGTCTCTCACACTTGACAACCCTCCGAACCTAAGTTCAGAGGTGATGGCCCTTCCAGCCTTGAGCTGGAAGAAGTTCGTGAAGAACTTGCGAAATGATCAGATCGAACAGATCTGCGTCATTGTCGCATCTGATGAGGTTGTGGATATTCGTGAGCGAATATCCACTTTGCAATTAGAAGCCATCGGGAACGAACTCGTTCCCAATGGAAAGAACGCTGAGAACGAACTCGTTCCCAGTGATCAAACCAAAGTTCAGCGCTTTGAAGCGCAGAGCTGGGAGTCGCTTAAGACGACTTCTCCGTACTACGAAGTACTTTGGGAATACGCTGACGTATTCCCAGAAGAAGTACCTTGTGAGCTCCCCAAGGATAAGGGAACGAGGCACGAAATTGATCTCGTGCCTGGCACGAAGTACTGTGTCACGCGGCAATGGCCATTGCCGCGCGACCAAGTTAAGGCCATCGACGAGTTCTTTGAAACTCGTCGCAAGGCGGGGCATGTGCGGGAGTCTACCTCACCGCACTCTAGCCCCACCTTCTGCGTTAAGAAATCCACTGGTGGGTGGAGAATTGTTCATGCTTTCAATAAGCTGAACGCAGCAACAGTACCGGCACAGACGCCGATACCGAGAAAGGATGTCATCATCGATGGCATGAGCGGGAGCACCGTTTTCAGTGCTCTCGACTTGAGGGATGGTTTCTACCAAATCCTTATGCGTGAGAAGGATATCCCTCTCACGGCTGTAAGCACTCCAAGCGGTATGCTTTGGGAGTGGCTTGTGATGCCACAGGGGCTTCGAAATGCCCCTGCCACCTTCAACAGATGCGTCACACATCTATTGCGCCCGGTGCGAGAATTCGCGCCGAGCTACTTTGATGATGTGTTCATCCATAGCAAGGCTGAACATGGCAAAACTGATGTAGACAATCATAAAGAACATCTACGTCAGGTGTTAGAGCTTATGCGCAAGCACAAGCTCTATGCGAACTTAAAGAAGTGCACCTTTGGTGCACCTGAGATACCCGTTCTTGGCTGCTTTGTAGGCAAGAATGGAGTGCGCCCCGATCCAGAAAAGATCAGGGTGATCGTTGAATGGCCTCCGCCAAACAACGTTAAGGAACTTCCAAAGTTCCTCGGACTGGCGACATATTTGCACAAATATTCGTGCAATTATGCCGGTCTAATCCGACCTCTTTCGCAACTATTAAAGAAAGATGTCGAATGGCGCTGGGATACCCAGTGCCAAGATGCGTTTGATGCAGTCAAGCGTAGCTTGACTGAGGCTCCCGTCTTGGCAATCGCCGATAACGAGCGACCGTTCCACGTCGTTTGCGACGCGAGCGATTTCGCCATCGGCTGCGCCCTGATGCAGCGCGATCACGATGATCGTAATCGCGTAATCTTTTATCAATCGCGTCAGTTGCGCTCAGCCGAGCGCAACTATCCAGTGCATGACAAGGAACTTCTTGCCATGAAAAGTATGCACTGGCAAAATTTCGGTATAACTCTTAGGAAATAGACCGTTTGTGGTTTACACGGACAATGCGTCGTTACGCACGGCTATGAATTCACCACACATTTTTTAAAGAATGGCACGATGACTGTCATACTTTGCGGAATACAACTTCACGGTTGAGTATAAACCGGGAAAGTTGAACGTGATAGCGGATGCGCTATCACGACGCCCCGATTACGAGACGAAACCGTCTGTAATCGAAGCAACCAGTGCAAACGCAATACGTTGCACTGCTCTGTCGTCGTCACTTGTGCGACAGGTACGTCAAGCGTACGAAACAGACGAGGAAACTCGTCTTTTGATTGTTTACCTAAGTGATCAATCTGATCGGAAGCGCAAGGAACTTCCAGAGTTCCTTCGCGCTTGCGTGCATCGTTATCGATTTCACGATGGTCTGTTGCTTTATAGCACAGACCAAGATGATGTTAGTCGCATCGTCGTTCCAAACGACGATGATCTCAAACATCAAATTTTGTTTGAGTACCATGATGCACCGATTTCGGGGCATCAAGGTCGAGAGAAGACGTATGCTTCTCTCGCACGCGATTTCTACTGGCGTAACCAGTATAAATGGGTACGTAAGTACGTCCGCGCTTGCGAGATATGCCAGCGCGTCAAGCCTGCACAATCCGCGCAGGCTCCCCTCCAATCTCTGCCGGTTCCAACAGAGTGTTGGAAGTCCATTTCCATGGACTTTATCTTTGGTCTTCCGGCTGATCACAGTCGGAAAACAGGCATAGTGGTCTTTGTAGACCGCTTCAGTAAGATGGTTCATCTTGCTGCAGTGTCAGCGAATGTCACCGCTGCGCAAACGGCGCGGATATTCGTTGACACGGTATTCCACTTACACGGAATGCCGGAAAACATAGTCTCAGATCGTGATCCGAGATTCACAGGACGTTTCTGGCAAGAAACGTTCTCGTTATTGGGCCCGCAGTTGAAGAAGTCAACTGCAGATCATCCGGAAACAGATGGGCAGACTGAGCGCGTCAACCGCGTTCTCGGAGACATGCTGCGTTCTTACGCGCATGCCTTCGAGCAGTGGAGCGATTATTTGCCACTCACTGAGTTTGCAATAAATAACTCGGTGCATGCTTCTACTAAGCATACACCGTTCTACGTGAATGCCTTACGGCATCCACGAACCCCGGCTTTTACTTGGCGGTGCGCCAAATCTAAGTGGGGGAGGGACCCGCTCAAATTTCGAGCGAGTCGATGCGCAAGTTGCAGTTGCAACTTGCGAAGAAACTGATGAGTCTTCTACTGTTACCACAGAAGAAACTCAAGCAGTTTCGGAAACCGAAGCCGCTTATGCGGAATATGTGTCGGCAGCAATGGCTGCAGACAATGAAAACAACCCATCTACTGCCAATAAAGCAGTAGATGAATTCGTATTACAGCGCCAAGCTGTAACACGCTATGTAAAAGACGCGCTTGCTTCCGCTTTTGACAAGCAGAAGCAGAATGCAGACAAAAACGGAAGGAAAAACACAAATTCCTTTCAAAGAGGTGAATTAGTTATGTTATCTACAACTAATCTGCCTACACATGCAATTAGCAACTTCCCTACACGGAAGTTGCTCCCTAAGTTCATTGTGCCCTTTAAGGTCCAAGATGTTAAGGGGGATGCCTACACATTAGACATTCCCGCGGCCATGCGCCTCCACCCAACGTTTTACGTTGGGAGGCTCAAGCTGTACCGATCGTCTACGTCTTCGGACAAGACGCATCGCCACGGCGAATGCCGTGCTTCTTCAAGTCTCCCAAGAGAGACTTGTAATCGGTCTCCAACCGATGATGGGAAGTCAGGAGAGTCTCCATCTCCGACTTTTGTCGATCGATCTCCGATTTTAGTCGATCAATCTCGACCATCAGAAGATCATTCTTCTTCTGCATCACGACTTGCGCGTTCAGTATGTCGCGAATCTCTTCTCGATGACAACGATAAGTTTTCATCGAGTGGCACATGTCCTCGCTCAAAGCGTTACAGTGCTTCTCAAGCTTGCGGAGCTGATAACCATGCTCCGCAACAACAACGCCGAGGGAATTATCAGCCCCCGCCGCCCCTGATTGACAGTCAGGGGAACAAGCGCTACATTCTCGAGCTCTTGCTTTCGAAGCGCTCGGTTCCCTATAAGAAGGGGCAGCGTACCGAGTACTTGGTGCGTTGGCTGGGATATTCCCAAGAGTTTGACTCTTGGGAACCGATTGAGGTGTTGAGGGCGGATGCCCTTGACCTCCTGCGTGAGTTCGAGAAGGATACTTCTCCTCGAACTCAAAAGAAGCGTCAACACTAAGTGTTGATGTGGGCGGCACGCCAACACTAGGTGCTGGTGGCTGCAAAGCTTCGGTACCAGCTACCGATGCTTTAAGAGCGTCGATAAGGCTCTTAACATTAGCGGGTACTGAGAAACCTCGGTACCCTCTCAGCTCCTTTTCGGTTAGACGAGGAGCTCCCGCGGGACAACACGGACACTTCATGTTCGAAGGAACCCCGCAAGAGAATCCCTCTCTAATGCAAGTGAAATGGATAAACTCCATTTTACCTGTACGTGAGTGCTTTAAGAAGCGCTCGCGGTTTATGTGAATCTTCTTCACATAATCGTCGGGACCTTTGTTGTAATTATCAACAAAGGCATTCCAACTCTGCGTAAGGGCGTCTTTGTCGTCCTTATTCTTTCGCGACCCTTTCCGGTTCGTGTAATAACCAGCTTGGAAGAAAAGGTCGATGAACTACCGACGTCTATCGTGAGTACTACGATCAAAATGACGATTGCGAAGGTCTTCGCAATCATCAAGCGCATTGATGTCAAACAATGGATATTGACAATCGCGCTTGATGTGCCCACCACTTCCGAGGGCAAGCGTCCATGCTGGGGTCCAAAACCCCACTTGGTACGGAACATGACGTTCCATACGACATAGTGAATCAGAAGCAGCGTAAGCCGCTTCTGCACGTTGTTTCTTGGCAGGTGGAGCACCACCTGTCACCTCAAAGTCGTCTTCGCTACGACCTGGCGAATGACGAGGACCAGGAGGAGCTCTACGCTCCTCATACCACCGTTTCATGGAGATGTCGCTGTCGTAATTGACGGCGTCAGACTCCACTTCGCCATCACTTAACGGCGAAGCAGTTTTAGCGTGCTTTACCTCGCTAGAATAATTGGCAGGGATGGTATCGTCCTCGCCCTCATTCTCGGAGTCAGATGACTCTCCGAAGAGGTCATTGAACTTCTTCTTGGACACCCGCCTTGCGGCAGGTGGAGACACGGAAGATGTTGCATTCGCGACATCTTCCCGCCCTCTCTTAGACACTGCTTCCGCAGCGTCTACTACGAGAGACAAGCGGTCTCTCGGCTTTGTCTTTCGCTTCGACGCTACATTCGGAGCGTCGGCATTCGACGACACCTCCGCACGTGATGCAGAGGTGAAGTCTGTTTCCAGAGTATCGGCAGTGCCCGTAAGAGCGCCGCTGCTTTTGCTGACCATTAGTTTCTTTATGGTCAAAACTGAGTTATAACAAAATATCGTTATGACCAACAAGTGCCACCACTCGATTGGCCAATATTACATTATATTATTGGCCAATCATCTTGAGTGGGGGGTGATGTAATGGGGTGCCATTACATAAGTGCTTTTTGAGTAGAAATATCACAGTTCAATTTCAGACTTAATACCTTAAATGTGAATATTGGATTAAAGTTGTCATAATCCACTTTGAGAACAGATTCTGATATTATCGAATCTAACAAGTAATCTAATGATAAAATATCATTAGATCAGTTTTATACTACATGTTACTATGATTAGTCTAGGTCTAATTATACTAGTTAGCTCTTAACCATTCATAAATATATTCACTCTTAAACTTACCTTCTAGCACTCAAGCACCCTTAGGTATATATAGTAACGTATGTATATACTTAAGTGATAGTTTAATTAATACACTAATTAGTTTCTATCTAAGTTTATCTTAGGTACTAAGGAGGATCAAATTACATTTGGTCCTACACAAATTGCACGCTTCCTCACTGCAATCTTACAGTGTAAGCCGCGTAACCTTAGCCCTGTTACACTGTCGCTTTTTCGGTGGAGTCGCCTTCCTTGACGGACTCTATGCGACTTATTGATCACCTCTGCTATTGCTGTAACTAGGTGTTTTCGGGTTCGTGTATTACTTCGTAATGAACTGCGAAGTTGACGTACTCGTCGTCTTTTACGCCGTGCTGATTTCCAGGATATACGAATAGAGTGGCCACCAATTTAGCACTCATTTGATTCCACGTAAATGGTTCAGCTGAATTTCGGACTATCCAATATAGCTCGTTATGCCTTCACTTCTATCTACTTCATGAATTTAAAATAAAAAAAAGGGAAAAGCGTAAAAAAGGGTACCGAGGTCTCCGGTTCAAATAGTATATTTGTTGATGTCTCGTTTCTGATGAGTAAAGTTGGACTTGAGCATGGTCTGAGTAAAAAGGCGGTTCAATGACATCTAGCCATTGGGTCGATGCCTTTAATTGTTTGGACACATAAAATCAATCGATTCGACTAGCCGAGTTAACCTTTCCAAAAAGTAAAATGTTCACTCGGGTCTAATTTTCCATCAACGGAGTCGGATCCAATAAGTGCACTCGCATCGTTAGATGGCATTTTTTTCAACTAAACGGGATATATGACTGTATAACTTTCAGTGTTATCTATTACGTTCTCCTTCTCCAAGATCCATCACTTGGGGGATTCAAGCAATTAAAGTCGCCACATTCATATTAAATTTCCCAATGGTTTGGTAGGATTGTTCCTGAGGTGAAAAACTATTCTCTGTCAGTGTGTTTCACGGCTGGAACATATTTATTTCCAATCGTCACATTTTCCCACTCAACAGCAATAAAACGTGAGGACCAAATTTGTTGTTTCCATGGAGATAAAAACCTGGCCTGGTCTGGGTGAAATAAAATTACAAGTCCTCCCGTTTTATCGCCTCCTATACTCCAATATGCTAATTCTCTATCACTGTTGTAAATTCCCCATAATCGATTTCCAATGCTGTGTGTATTCTGATGCTTTTTCTGATGAAATAACATGGTTTTTTTGGAGGACAAAAATTTGGGGTGTATTTGGTCCTTTCATATGTCTCCATGCTGGCAACCATCGAAGGGCATGCGTTTTCTTTAACTATCTAACATTTTGAGTCAATATAGTAAGCGAAGTCTCATCTCTATGATGATATGTCTCATTTTTGATCGGCGTAAATTCCAATTCCTGTAAGAGCCTATATTTCGTATAACTTTCCATTGATGACAAATCAAAGTAATCGTGTGAAACCTTCTCGTTGACCATTTCGTTGCCCTTAGTAACATGGTGATGACTCCTGGGAGTCATTGTTGTCTATTCCGGGAGTGTCAGGAATGATTGTGAAGTTTTTCGCTATTATGGTCATCCATTCGTGTAATTCTGCCCAAGCTGATACTTCTTTCTCCACAACTTTATCAAAACATTCACCATAGTCTTTATATGCAGCTTGCACTTGGCAATGGCGCCGTTTAATCCATTATCGAATTGGTCGGAAGATAATCTTCTTCCACCATGACAGCAAACTGCTCTGCGTAAAGATGTGCACTTAGTAAGTACCGAGCTAACGTGGATTCCCTATCTGGAGCACATAATCTAATTAACTTGATGCCTCTATAGTGTCTTTGACGTAATTCATTCCATTCCTGGGTGCTATGAATGATTACCGCTCGCCGTGCCGGAGATTTAGTAGCTGCATATCGTTGTTCGCAATCTCCAAACCATGCAGCCGGGACACCTTTGATACCATTACTTTTACCTTGCGCTATCATGGCGCGCCAACATTGCTCCCGCCATATCTGTGTAATAGAGATTAATGTATCAGTGGTTAAACCGTCGAGGGCATAAGGGGTACCCGGGAATGTTTTCAATAATTGTAATAAACGCATGCTCTCCTTGTCCGTTGCTGCTTTCCACACTCCAGGACCATCGTTAAGGTGTGGAAATGTCACTTTAGTGTGTTGCTTCCACGTATTCTCCAAAGCGCCCCATAAGTGGGGTCATTCTTCCGTAGTGAACTTTGGACTTGGATCACATTCCTTAAAATCGTCTACGAATTCGCGTTGAAGGTGAATAATTTCAACATCCGTACCCCGCACATAACGTTTTGGTTTCGTTTCGACTTGAATCTTACTGTCTACGGGATCCTTTCTTGTACACAATCGTTTGGCTTTGGTCGTTCTTTCATGTTCCTCTATCAATACATCGTGTTCTACTTCTGTGTGTAAATCCGCTTCTGAAGCCGAAACTAAGAACTTCTGTTCATTACTGCCATGAGTATCCGCCCACACTCTATGGTACCATTGGTACAATACAGGTTCAGATATACTGTATTGGTCCATTAATTCCTCTCGAATGGTGGTTGAGACAAGTCAGCTTCCATTATCTTGATTTGCTCCGGAATTTATTATCGACCTACCGTTTCAGTTAGAAATTGAAGGACATCTAACAATCCAGGATCTTGAGTCAGTATAATCTGCTCAATGTCACTTTTGAAGTAGTTATGAATGGTCGGCCCGCGTAACCTGTCGATAATATCCTCCGTCACACTCTCCCACTCTACTGAATGCCATGACTGTTGGGGACACGTTTCAACTAGGATACCGTGTTCCTTCCCATTAAGGTCGGAGACCTCTCTCATGACTATATCCACACTTTGTGCACATTCAGTGTCGTCACAGCGGTCATCATCATAATCTTCCTCTGGATCACTGGAACTACTAGTTTCCGTCATTATTACATCCTCTTCATTTCCTGCCTTGTCCACTTGTGATCTTAGCCCATGTATATACGCTGAATAATGTGCATCCTGGAAAAAGAGAACAATTGGCCAGTGCGTGTGATCCTTCGTAGCCATTTGTTTCATTCCTTGTACTGTTTCAATACAAGTCCGTAACGAAATAGGATATTCCCCACTCATCATGTAACAATTATGTTTTTTGTTACGGGTTTCTGGTACGAAATTAATTACACCCGGTTCCTCCATCGCATCATTAGTACTAATGGCAAAGATGTCTTTCTGCAATAAAGTACTCATGGTAGCCAAGGTATCATTACTTCCCCATGCCTTTGCTGGTACCGTATCAATTAACCAGGATCCACTTGTCGCAAATTCCTCTTAATATTGTTAAAATTCGCGCGCTGACTCCTTTGCTGAAATCGTTTCGTACCCGCGTCCTAATCCCAGTAAAGTTTGCCTGCGAATACCTGCAGGGAACTTTAATTCAAAGTCTAATAGAGCCCAAATTACACACCCTTCTTTCACCAGTCGGGCTAACATTTCCAAAATCTCAACATTTCCACTTTGAAATTTAAGCGACACTAGTGCTTGGCTGCACACACTTGATAGTTACCTGTCGCCGGTGTTGCAATACGCCTTAGTTCCATTATCTTTACGGCTTCTTGTAGGGTAATTTTGGTTTGTGGTTGTTTGAGATGTAACTTGTTCCATCAGCTGAAAGTCATCCAGTAAACCCTCTTTATTCGCTATATCCTTTAAAACCCTTCGAACCTCGTCGTTGATTTTTCCTTCTGCAATTAGTAAATCCATTTGTTGTGTCTGTTTACTTGATTGGCTGTCCTTCTTCGCTTCCAAATCCTTGGATTCTTTTTGAATAGTTTAAACAGCATCTGGCGACTTCTTTTTTTGTTACTTTATCCTGTCCCTTCCATTTTCATATGGTCTCCTATAGGAAGTGGCAGATCTTATCTCCACTTTTGTCTTTTTCTTTCTTGGTGGTGTTACTTGGTTTTACCACCTTTTCTGTCATTTGCTTCGGCAGTAATTTAATTAGCGCCTGCTTATTGTCCCTTTCATGTCCTTGTCCGTTGCCTCCTGTTGTTGAGTCTTGAGTCAACGCTTGTTTTTTTTCGGTGTGCTGCTGACTGCTCGTCCTTTTTTTGTTTTTATTTTTCATTTTAACAGTTACTTTTATCCAGTCCATTGATGCATTTGGAGGAGATTTACTCTCAACCCGGTGTTTCCTTCTGCTGGTCTTGAGTGTCCGTCTCAGAAGAAGACGGTGA
>MIQA02020856.1:0-17155 GCA_001887855.2 Sclerospora graminicola | reverse complement strand
GTGAGGCACAAACTCGTCCCTCGCTTGTGGTCCCGCCCGCCAGGCTGGATCTTTCCGACAAGATTGCCGGCGCCCAAAGACAAGCAGTGGCAACCGAGGGTGCTGACCAGAGGCGCTATTGAGCTTCTGATCGATTCAGCACCTTGGGATGTCCTCCTGACACCTATGCCCGGGCTGGCGTTTCCTGATCACCCTTGGTTTGTCGAACTGCAGGGACGCTTGGCTTTGTATTACCAGGAACACGTGCAAGCAATATGGGAGGCGACTCACCATTTCCCGATCACGGCGGCGATGCGCAAGGACGCGTGGATCGAGCATTACCATCATGCTCGCAAGCGTCGACGCACCAAAGCCGGGGCTGCTTGGGCCGCGATCTGCGATTATATCGTCGCCGGGATTCAGCACGGCGAGTGTGATCTGGACGTTTTCCTGTTCCCTGGCGTGCTGCATTTACCTGTTCGCCGAGCGGGATCGCGAGGACTCAAGGCTGACGGCGGGGATTGGTATCCCGGTTATGGGCATATAACTCCGGTCGCCACGTTGCGTGATTGCCTGATCTGGACCGATCAGCAGGAGCCTTGGCGAAACCAGTTCCGATCAAGCCCCATGGATCATCCAGGGTTCACGGTTTCTCGCCTGCGCACTAAGTATGGCCTGTGATCGTCGTGATAACCAACTTCTATTTCGTTTTCCATAATCACTAATATATCACGACAGTTCTTGATGATTTTCGCGTTCCACATTCATATCTTGTTCATGTCTCATTATCGTCTCCATCTTGTATGTCGGTCGCTCTCATGTGTACAGATATAATTCTTGAGTAATATATGTATGTATATGTATCCGTTTACTCCAAACCAGCTCAACCACCCTGGGGGTAGGGCGTTACCTTTCCCCATCAGTAAGTGACGCCTCTTCCAGATGATCTTCTTTAGCTGATCGATCTGCTCGGGAGTGTTCACTTCGGGATCACCGACCTGTAGATCTTCCATGGTGACTTCTGGCATATTGGGCGATACTTCCGGTAAAACGGTCATCTGCTTCTCGATACCTTCAATGTACTGATCGCCACCTTCGTGTATACACACTTGCTCGTCCACCTGATCTGCCTTTTTCTGATCGGTGTCATCTTGAGTCGCTCCTTGTACGTCACTCGGCTGATGGTTTACTTCGGATTCACCTTCCTCCGTAATGACTTCGGCTGATTCATCCTTCTTTTCTTTCTCATGATCGCTCTTGAACTCCTCACTGTCATTTCCGCTATCTGGATCCGTTGTTTTCGGTGAGCCGGGCCTAATTATACTCAATATCTGTGGACCTTCTTTGACCCGGCCTTCCCCTGTCGCTTCAATCGGTGGCCTCCTGATCAGCAGCTTGGTCGGCGTAGAATACTCCGGCTTCTCGACCATAGGTGAGGTATCTTCATCCGCTAAATCTTCGTCACTGACCATGTCCGTGGTGGCTTGATAAGCCAGATTCTGCCATTCAATGTATCTTCGTGATCCCACTGAAACATATCCGATCTGTCGAAGTACTTTCCCTTCAGGTAACCACATCCCTAAGATCATATCTTCGTGGACGATCAGCGGCTGATCGGATATATTCGTGACCCTGATGTAACTTGATCTGCCGATACCTTTAACGAACGTTGGTACCCATCGTTCACCACGGGTTAGCCACAATTTCTGTTGCCGATCACTCGACCGAATCATGACATCGACTGATCGGGACACCCCGATGTTCTCGTACTGACCCATTTTTAGCATCCGTACATGAATACCATACAAAGGTCGTCGGCCGGATAGCTGAATCTGCACTTCATCCGGCAGAGTCAGGGTTCCATGAGACAGATCAAGTCGTATACCGGCTGGCACCATAAAATCCATCCCCAGTATCGCGTCTTGACCGGCTAACCGGCCAACCCAAGCGTTAAAATAGTAGACCAGGGATCCTGCCAGGGTGATCTTCACACGTGATCGTCCTTCCGTCATATATGAACTCTCGCCAATCCCAACACATTCTTGCCTCTGGGTACTGTCTATACGAAATCCCACCTTACGAGCAAAGGCGGAGTCGATGATCGAGACTTCCGCCCCAGAGTCAAATAAAATAGTGGCTTTCTCATTGTTGACCTTTCCATTAGCTTTAGCCTGTTTAAACCACTTGTCGGGAGAGTGATACTTCCAGTATCCTCGGGATTCACCGGGCAGTAGGTCCAACTCCATGATCACGTCCGATCGGAAATATTCATCCACTCTGAGACTGTAGATCGGACATCGATCGATGCAATTTGAATTAGAACATGTATTGTCGGTTATCTTCTTTTCCTCAAACTTATCTCCGCTACCGACATATGCATAAATGCAGAACGTAGATCGCTCGACTCGAACCAGATTCCAACCTGGCGAGCGATCTAGTTTAACATCTTCTCAACATCTGGTGGAAGCATACCAGCATGTTTAGTCGGCACATACCACTTGCGCATCAGATTAAAAATTCTTCAATAGGGCAGGCGCCGGCGTCATGAAGCTTCCCACAGGTCTTGCACACGAAAAAACAATGATCAGAAGGGTGACCTTTACGATCACATTTTCCACACGTAATTCTTTTCCAACAATCACGATCTCCCTGTTTGGTCGACCCACAATGCACACATTTCTTACGAGATCGGTCCTGATCAGGTTGAATACCACCAGGTTTCCGTCCGTCCATGCCATTAGCCGATGATCTCGGGCGATACACTGGTTCCGACGTAAAGATATGACGGTACTGTTCCTCGTCCGAGCTCAGACTC
Organism: Sclerospora graminicola; assembly: GCA_001887855.2. Taxonomy (NCBI): domain Eukaryota; phylum Oomycota; class Peronosporomycetes; order Peronosporales; family Peronosporaceae; genus Sclerospora; species Sclerospora graminicola. Next base: position 14,361 of record MIQA02020856.1, on the reverse strand, counting down.
GACTGACCACTTTCCTCCTCTGAACCCGAACTGTCTGATTCCTTCGCGATCATTCGAATCGCTCTGGCTGGTCGGGCTGCCGGTATCTTGCCCTGATCAGGGTGTGGCTTGGACCGGTACTAGTTCGATCCTACCTCGACCTTGGGCTGTCGACTCTTGGCCCGTTGCAGCGTCCTCAGAGTCAGTTCCAGCTGTTCTGAGTCCTTTATACGGAGCAGGGTTAGCTGATCAGCCAGATCGCGATTATCCAGAGTCCCAATGAAGTGTTCGACATGTTCACGGGCTATGTCCGGGTGCCGTGGGTCCTTGATCGGCATTTTCGCGCGTAGACCAGCAACATTCAAACGATGTAAGTACTCGATCGGCGTCTCGTCGGATCTTTTCTTCATGTGGTAGTACTGTCTAGCGACAGACACCCCCGAATTGCAATATTGTTCTTCGAACTCTTCACACAAACGAGGCCACTTTAGACGCACTTCTCGACTCAGCTGTTTAAGCCAGTTCTTGGCCGGACCTTTCATTAGATCAGCGAAGATCAGGCATCTTTCACCTTCCGGTGTCTTGTCCCTCAGAAAAGCTGACTTAGTCCGACTTAACCAAGCTCTGGCCTGATCGTCGTCCATATCCTTGCCGGTGAAATCTTTCAATTCCGAGATCGCAGACATTCGCACTCGGGTGATCGTTCCGGATTCACTGTCAAATGCCTGCGCGGAGGCCATATTCGCCCTACGAGGCATCTCAATGTCCAGATCATCTGGATCGAAATGTTGACTGATCTCGCCTTCTGACTCCATGTCCACATCACTCCGTGGAGGTGATCGGTGAAATCGATCTTGGTGATCGGCCTGGCATATCGAACGAACAATTCCGGCTGATCGGACTGATTCCATATTCACGTCCACGGGTCTCTTGACCGGTTTCTCAGCGGACTGATTCATGTTCGATGCTGATCGCCATGGTTGTCCTTGTCCAGGTGTGTACTGAGGCAATCCATATTGTTCACCCGCAAATCGGTTCATCATAGTCGCGAACATGGGTTTTAATTGCTCTGGGACCTCCGGCATGTTGGTTGGACTGGTATTGGAGGTCGGATTGGCCTGTGGCACTTCCTGAGCATCTTCAAAACTATCGTCCGATCCGACTCTACCAGGTTCAGGCTTTCTCTTCCTGTTCTGCGACTCGATCTTGGGGTCGATCTGCTGGATCCCTTTCGGGCCCAACGTCATACGTGTGATCCCAACCGAGGAGTCGGTGGATGCTGCTCCAGATTGTGATGACGATTGATATATCGACTCAATATCCATAGGATACTCAACCAACTGTGATCGGTGCGAAGGATCCGCGATCAGCGACTGAACCACTGGGTTCGCCCCTAGTAACGAGGCAAGGTGATCATACAGGGTGGTCATAGCTTCTCTGATCGTCTCTTGATCCAGATCGAATAACATATTCGCGTCGAAGGCACCAGTAGTGAAGCCAACCTCGTCGATCTGCGCCAAGAGGTTCCTGATCAGATCAAGTTGACTGCCTGTGATCACCGGCCGGGTCGCTCGACCTTCAAGCTTCCCGATGATCTTAGGCTTAATGATCTTCATCACTCGGTTGGTAACCAGGAACTTGTGAAACTCTCGAAGATAGAACAGTCGTTCCACATCTTGGACAGTGGTCTTCTCGGCTGGTTCAATCTTCTCTTCGTCTTCCTCGAAGATCTTCGGTTTAGGTTTCACATATTTTTAGGTGGATCGCAATGATCCGCCCCCATGTTTTTTCTGTCTTTTTCCATTTTCTTCTTATGCATAGGATCAAGGTTAACACCTCGATCCTTTCCTGGGTTATAGTCAGCTTTACTATAACCCAGATCGGCCCCGATCGGGGCCATATGGGGAGTTATTTCATCTTTAATCTCGACCTGGCACTCCACCAGACCAGGTCGATCATCGCTTCCTTTAGAAATGGACAGCATCGGAGGCGATACGCCTTCCTCCAATGCACCCGAAAAAGTTTCCTCCACTTTGATTTTCACATCTTTTTCATCATCAAAGGAATCACGGTGATATCCTGAGTCACCAAGTGATCCGGGCACACGCACCATTGTGTGGAGCCGATTTCCAAATTCATGACCGAAGTCTTGGGCGGAATCCGGATACCCACTGGCCCGGACGACCAACTATCGGAGGGGGTACTCCGTCGATCCTGATCAGCATCAGAATCAGATGAATCACCATTGTGGTGACTGATCTGATCCTCTCGGTCATCTGACCGGTCTTCATGCGCGTCAGGATCTATGTTTATCTTCATCTCACCTTGTGTACCCGTTGATCGGGGGTGGTTACACTCACTTAGGTGGACTCGGTGACGAAAACGATGATCTTGATCAGGTTGGAGGGGATGACCTTCTCGAGACGGGGGGTGTCCTCGGGTGGAAATCTTCACCGGAGAACGGGTTGGGGTCGATACTTAATCAGTATCTAGGCACTGATCAGGAAAATTCGTCTGATCAGGCCAGCCAATGAGAGAGAGATATAACGAAACCAAGAAAACGCGATCAAACCACGATCTTCCACAGTAATTCACAAACGTTATCTCCACAAAACCTTTTCCAATATTATTAACGTGTTCCAAACACGTGCGCGTTGAGGGTGAGGTTTGATCACCTAAAACAAACCCGTCGGGGGCCTTCCGGTAAGCCAAAATGCGTCCAAGCGCGTCTTAACCGGGAATTAGTTGAGCAAGAGGGGACTAATCAACCCTGTGCTCCCAATGACCGCAACACGTGGCGGAGCGACTCTTTGCTTTAGGGGGAAATCAAAACCTGTTATTATATATGCAATGTCCTATACCTGTGTACCGTACATCAACTCATGCCTGACTTATACTTCGAACCTATTTACCTCGTCGCACGGTTGCGTAGCACCACCTTGCCCATCCTGGCTGCACCTTCAAGCTGATCTGTACCACTTCTGCCCTGATCACGACCCGACTCTTCGAAAGATCTTCAACCCATCCCGATCTTCAACAAACGACCTTGAAACCACTTGAGATCTGCTCTTCAGCACTTGTCCACTTCGTATACAGTCCGACCAAACCGAGAACTTACTTGCCCTTGCATCTGAACGCTGATCAGAGGCTGATCAGCCCTGATCACGATCGGCATAGTGATCGACCGAGTGATCAGGTGGTGATCAGGCTGATCAGCCCTTGATCACCTCGGGAACGCTCTGGGTCATCATCATCACGACTCAATTCATCTTCTAAGCCATACTTCCGACCTTTATACCCCGTCAGGACAACCATATAACGCCGATCTCGGCTGATCAGGCCTGATCAGGCCTTGTCACGTCATCTTCGGACCAACCATAGGTTTTCATCACTCACACAACCTGTCACTCCACATGCCCGACTTCATTCCACATCTAATCTTCATTGCTCGGGCATAATAGGCTGATCAGGCCGTAACTTCGTGTCATGATCAACTTCAACCACTATACCATTGAGAGATCGGCTGGTCCCCTGTCCTTGACGCGTCATGTCAACAGTTACCCTTCTCACATTTTATCCACGGGAACTCCACTCAGTAACTGTAATAACGATCGTGATCGTGATCTCCATGGCTCCATCAGTGTCTGGGACTGGGCTTAACGACAGTACTTGGCTGATTTCTGTACATCGTGAATATCCGTTGTCCGCCACCTTTTCCTCTTAACTGTTATCAACCTTTTCCCACCCATCAACCGACATATGTTGATGGGTGTTCTATCGTCACCAATCAACGGCCACGTGTGGTCCACTTCAGTCCCAATATTTTCCGATCGCTTTACCGCAGTATCTAGATACAGGAGCGGGTTCGTGCAAGGCCGGACCGCTCAAGACATATGTGATGAACAGTGTTATGGACGGTTTGATATATTGGACGTAGTAGAACCTGATCATTGGAGTAAATTATCGCCGATCCAAGTGGTTCGCAATAGGATATGGAGATCTCGGTTATCCGGCCGAAAGATGTGGCCCCGGCCTAGAGTATGAAAACCAAGTGTATGACGGAGCCCAATGTGTGAAAATTGTGAGCTTTATGGGACATATCAGCTGAAACAAGCTGCAGGTGTCAACGAACTTGCTCCGAATCAGCATTAAAGATCAGATCGGGTCCGACACTAGGAGAAGTGCCGATTTTAGTTCAACCTCGCGGTTTAACGTATAATGGAGGTCAAAGACAGGGTTTGAGTGAGCGGGAGATGTAGATGTCTTGGTGATCCTGAGGTGGTTCAAAGTGATTTAGGGCTGATTCTACCTGATTCCCGGGACGGTCCTGATCCGGCTTGGATCAGCCCTGAATTAGCTTCCAGGTGTTAAGAAAGGAGTTTTCAGCCAAGATCGGTGTTGAATCGGATGAACAACATCCCAAGAGGCCGATCCTGAACTGGTTCCGAGCTGATACTTGGAAATCAGGTTGGTTGAAGAGAACTGGATCAGGATCGGTTAAAGATCGGTCTAAAGTGGTATGGATCAGGTTGTAGAAGCGTTGAAGATTGGTTTATGGTGGTACCGGGGCAACTTTGTGACAAGATGATCAAGATTGAAGTATGAGGTGAGTCACATAAGTTGGTGTATGGTACATTAGGTATTAGATATTGCATATATAATAACAGGATTGAATTTACTCCCTAAGCAAAGAGTCGCTCCGCCACGTGTCGTGGTCATTGGGAGTACAGGGTTAACTAGGCCCCTGTAGCTCAACTTAATTCCCGGTTAAGAACCGCATAGACGCATTTTGGCTTACCGGAATCCCCCGACGTCATTTGCTTAGGTTTTCGACCCTCACCCCCCCCCACACGCGAAGGTGTTTTGAACACGTTTTTTACTATTTGGAAAGGTTTTGTGGAGATAATGTTGTGGTTTAATGTGGAAGATCGTGGTATTATCGTGGTTTTCGTGGTTTTCTCGTTATCTGCTGGCTGGCTGGATGCTAGGGCGGATCATCATATGCGGTGATTCCAACCTGGTGATCCGGCAAATCACGGGAGAAATAGACTGCAAGACTCCCCGGCTAAGACTTTTGAACGATCGGGTTATGTCCGCCCTGCGAAATGGCCAGAACATGAAATGTTACATGCCAAACGGGACTGGAATAAGAGTGCAAATCACTTGGCTACGCTGGCCATGCGCGACCAAGTCGGGGTCACGGCTTCCGATCCAGGTTTGTTATCGGATCTGGCAGAGATCAATCGGCTGCCCGAACTTATCCTTTCGGCCAACATGGAGGAGGTAGCCCGGGTGAACGCCGTCACCCGGTCGCAAAAGCGCCGTTCTTTAGACGCTGGCTCACCATCTCCGGAAGCAATGAGCGAGGGGATAGTGCAACAGATGCGGGCAGAGCGGATTCTCCAAGCGCAGGACGAAGTGGAGTGGATAGTGGATCTCAAAGCATACCTGAAAGGGAAAGTGGAGAAACTGGTGCCGAACAAGCTAATGAATGTTTTATGCTTACGAAGTGGATGAGAACGGATTGTTGTTTTTCTACCGAGATGCTGACCAGCCCGAAATAGAGAGGGATAAATCCGCTCGGCTGGTCGTACCTACTACCCTGCAAATGGATATCCTCCATCATTTTTCACGTGAGTATGGAAGGGGGACATCAAGGCATCGGCCGGACCTATCATAAAAACAAGAGGCATTTCCACTGGCGGGGCCTCTATCGTAGCGTATAAGCTTATGTGGGAAGTTATCCGGATTGTGAAACAGGGAAGGGCCGGCCGACCATTAGAGGGCGGTTGTCTGGAAATATATAGGCCACCTATCTTTTCAAGTCATTGCGATGGACCATATCGCATCCTTGCCTAATACTCGAAATGGGTACACAGAGCTGCTAGACGGATTTGTTTACCGGACTGGTCATACTAAAGGCCAGTTCCACACGTACCGCTCAGCAAGTTGCTCAAAGCTACGAGGAATGTGTGTTCAGAAGTTTCGGAGCAAGCGAGGTCATCCAGCATGATAGAACCTGGATTTTTGGCGGACGTATTCCGAGCCTTCAACAAGATCCTGGGACAAAACCAGAGCGCGACCATGGCTTACCGTCCATAAGCGAGCGGGAAGGCCGAAAGAATGGTCCAAACTCTGACCAGAGCCCTCAAGTTGTATGTGGTGGAGGCGAATCAGTGCGACTGGGACGAATACGCGGGGAGACTTGTATCGCCATTAATTCGTCGTACGATCGGGTAAGGGGAGAGACTCCCTTCTATTTCGCTTATGGATCGGGTCCTCGATCCACCTTGGAAGCTGTCATCCCAATAGGGTACACCAGAAGCCGTGATAGTGACGCCCGTCGCTGGGGATGGGGATGCAACGTCATGTGTCCAAGTTGAAGTTGGTTAAACACTTCCCGGACCGCCCGAATGCACGCCTGATGGTGGAGAGCGATCGGTTTGACTTTGGCGAAGCCCTGCTGCCATAGGATAGCTGGGACAAGCCGCTGGATCCGGATGAGTAAAGTAGAGGATACTTTGGATGTTCGGAACGGACGGAAAACCAGGTTTGGGCGGGTTCATAGAGAGTTTCTGGTGCAGTGGAAAAATTGCGAAGAAAGATCGTGGGTGGATGAGCTGGACCTAAATTGTGGAGCTTTAATGAGTGAGTTCGATCGCCGACGAGCGAGCCGGAACCGCTTCGGGGTCATGCAGACCCACGAACAAGATGGGGCGGAGCCAGAAAATTAGGCCATCCGGCTGCCGGGCAGCAGGTACGGCCGGACTAATCGACACTAATCGGCCAATCAACCAGTCTAGCCAAAAATGGGCCAACCAGGTGCTGGAGTTATCTTGGGGTCGGCATGATGCCGGATAAAGCTTATTGGGAATAAGCATGAGTGGTGAAGCTGGATGGGTGTACGGATTATAGGAATAGAAAAGTGGTTTCGATATGGAAAACGGAAGGAAAAATGTATTAGCGAGGCAAATGGCCATGGATGGATGAAGAAGTGGAAATAGCTAGAACGAGAAAACAAACTGGCCTCACAAGTCAGCCCTGTCGAGTGCGGCAGAATTTGTTCTGGAGTCGGGACACGCTGAGGTCAGGGTGGCGGTTGGGGTCTTGCCGGTACTGGTTACGCCACGGATTCTGCCGGTCGATTTCGGTGAGCGAGGCTTAGAGGGTAGTGGCGTGTCGGGGATTACCCAATCCTGGATACCAGGTCCCGCTTTCGGCCGGATGCCCGCTTTTCTCCACCCGGCGGGTAGCCAGGTGTAGCATGATGGGATGGAGGAAAATGTCCAAGTCACAGTGGCCGGGCTAGATGCCGTCGACGACGAGGGTGCATAACTTGGTCCAGCCCTCAGCCGCTCGATTTCGACGCTGCTTACGGTCGGCTCGGTATTGGCAAGAGCGGAAGAATTACGTTCGGCGTCGGCAGAAATAAAGAGATGATGGGTGGACTCCCAGATGGCTTCTTCGTGCCGGGAGAGATATCCTTAGCAAAAATCACGGAGGTCAGCGAACCAGCCGACACGGGGTAGGCCCATACCTGGCATATCCGTCGCCAATACAGTCCATGGCTTGAGAGACAGGATCGCATTTAGCGGGTCGAACGCGACTAGATCCGGACGCCACTCAGTAATTTTAGGCTTGCTTGGCGCCGGTGGAAACACCCACCACGGCGGACGAGTCAAATCCCGAGCGATGTAGGCGCCGGTGAGGTCTGCGATACGCAAGCCCTCCACTTGCACCTTGGACCAGGGGTGAGCCGCAGTCAGTTCGGAAATCGTCATGACTTTCCGACGAGGAATCCAAGACGGGGGAGACTCTTCGGAGGATTCCTTAGACTCATTCTCATCCAGTGAAAAAACGTCCGGAGAGGGTGATCTCTCGTAGTCCTCGGCGACGGCTATATTGCCATCCACTTCGAGCAGGCTGAGCGCCTCCTCCTCATCCGGAGAAGCGGTGGATGGACCTTGAGGATCGTGGGGAGAGATTCCGAGGAGAACCGGAGTATATAAAGGGCTAGACGAGGATCTCGGAGCACGGTCACGAAGGGGCGATTTTCCAGAAGCCAGCTAGCCGGACGAGGCCGGAGCCGAAGTGGGGTTGGAGCCGGTCCATTGTCTTTCCGAATTTTTGCCGTGTTCGCCGGCAAGGCAGGCTGTTTAAGCCGTTTAGCCGCCACGGGGGAATCGAGCGATGCAATCCTGCTGGACCGACGTTTTTCCCGTGTACCGGAGGATCCTCTGGAGACGATGAGGAAGCCGCCTGCGCGCCAGCTGGCACCGGTGGAGGGTTTGGGTCTCGGGAAGCATCCCAGATCCGGAGACGTGTGGACACTCTCGTGCCGACGGTTACCGAACCTAAGGCAGACGCCCCTACCTCGGATGTTCGAACGACCGCATTAGAACCAGCAGTCACAGGAAGAGATGGCGGAGCGGGAGTGGCCGAGCCGGGAACGCGGGGACAAGCTAAATCGAGGAGGTGCCTGATGGCCTGCCCTGATAGGATCAAGGCCCTTTATGAGACGATCCACCCTGGCACCCGCCGCGATTAGTCGGGCCCGATCCGCCTGTGTGGTGTAGTCGCTCTCAGAAAATCTTCCTGAGACGCGAACACCCACGGGGGTCCCAGACGACTGACTACCGGAGGGGGTACTCCGTCCATCCGAGTCATGATCCGATCCGGCTTCCGGCCGGCTGGATCGGTCGCTTCCATCCGCTTGGTCGCGACTGCTCGAATGTTGCATGTTGAAAGCTCACCTTGTGTACCCGTCAGTACTGGGTGGTTAGCTCTCCTGGTGGACCCTAGGGCGAAAAGTGTAAATCCGTCCAATAGGGAGATGAGGGTTAGGACTAGGGGTAGCTCCTGGGCGGAAATCGTCACCGGGGAGCTCGTCTGGCAATACACTTGAACTTTGTATAGTGCCGGCTGGGCCGAGAATAGTCGATCGGCCAGCTAAACCAATAAGACACTTGAAGTTTGTATAGTGCCGGCTGGACCGAGAATAATCAATCGGCCAGCTAAACCAATAATAATGAAGGGCGAATCCAAATGTGTATATGAGGCAGATACAACTCCACACTCTTCCACAGAAGGCCAAAATGTCACCACTTCCCAATACTTAATACCGTGTTCAAAACACGGGCGACTTGAGGCGAGTATACGAAGTCGCCGCGACTCCCGGTCAGGGGACTTCCGGTGGGTTAACTTAACCTTCCCCGGGCAAACCAATAACAGCAAGAGGGGACCTTGTTAGCCCTCTGCCGTGAACCAATAAAAGCGACTTGCGTCTAAGAAAGCGAAACGTATACTGTTTTATCCTATATCCAATACTCCCTTTGTGTAACCTACCTCAAATAACACGGCTGACCAGTCATGTACCCAACGCAACCCGGCTAACTCCGACTTTGTGTACCCGCCCGGCCGGTACACCAACCCCCAATAGTACCAACTCGGCCGGTACACCGAACCAATCGGGTACCAGTCCGAGTGGAACATTGTACCCGGCCGGCTCAGCCGGATAGCCACCCATCCGCGCCCTCGGGTGCTGACGCTAGCAATTCCTTGGCAGCCTCTCATACGATCCGGGTGCCTGCTCCATCCACCCGAACAACCATCTTCTTTCAGGCTCCCTTCGCTCAATCCTCCCAAACAATCCAACGTCTCGGCCGTCCGCCATCCGCGCCTCGGCCGTCAAACATCCATAGTCCTCCCGTCTGCTCAGCCCGCTTGTCCGACTATCCTCGCCCCTTGTCAGGTCCGCCGACTTGATTTCCAGCCGGGCGCCGCCCGGCCGCTTGCAGGTGTGCCTGGCAGCCCCAGATCGCATCTTATTACTGACCGGTCTGGGCATCCGGCTTAGGGTGACATTTCAGCCAATCCGATGCGGGCATCCATCATCATTAGTCCGTTAACTTCTGGAGCACTTCACCACAGCCGCCCCTGAGCCTTGTCGCAGCCGCACAACGGTTGAGGCACGCGCTCATCACATTCCCCACACTTTGATTTTCACCGCCTCTATGTCTGAACGTGACAACGCCCCCATTGCTCCTGTGCCGGGTCACTCCCCGGCCAATACTCAGCCATCGGCCGTAGGACCGGATGCCCATCCGGCCGGCCCAGAGCATCGCCCCGGGCAACCCGACCTGGCTGCTCTGCAAGCTCAAGTCGCTGCGCTGACCGCTCACGTAGCCAGCCTAGAGCAAGCAAACACCGAGTTGGCTGCGACCGCCCGGCTGGCTAGCCAGCAAGCAGATGAATCCCGGGTCCGGGAAGTTCTGGCTACTTTTCAATCTCGCGACCGAATTGGCCGACTGGAAAGTGAGAACGCCGACCTTCTCCAAGCGAGAGATCGCCTCCAAAAACAGTCGGACTCACAGCGTGTCCTAAACCAGAAGGCCGTAGCTGCCTTGAAGCTCCAAAGTAAGTACCTTCCGCCTGTTCCGGTTCGCCTCCCCACTCATTCACTCCGTGTATGCTCTTAGACCAAAACGTCATGAACCTCCGCGCCTTGATGATCGAGTCTTTTCAGACCGCGCGTGAGTTGACGACGCGCTACGACAGCTATATTAAACTCTCCAAACGATTGGAGGGTTCGCAGTTGAAACTGGGCAATTTGGAGTTTCGCCGGATCCGGCTTGCCAAAAAGCTGACAAAGTACCAGAAGGCGCTATATCAGTCGGCCGATGCATCGCCCGACCTTCAACGCCGAATCCGGGAGCTTGAGGCCGCATACGCTGAAACCCAATCGGGTGTGAGTGAAGCCCGGGAGGCGTTTACCCAGCTTGCGGAGGAGCGTGCGAACTGCCTGTCCTCTCTCAAGGAAGATCGGGCCCGTCTAGCTACTTCGGCGTCCCGGGTGAGAGGTCTCATGAAGGGTCCTGCCCCCATCCGGGAGGCTATCAGGCATCTCCTTGACTTGGCTTGTCCGCGAGACCTTGGTCAAGCCGCTTCCGCCACGCCCCTTCTCCCGTCAGCCGCTGATTCCGCCGCGGCCGTCCAGACATCTAGCGCGGGAGCTTCCGCCCCCGGATCAGCGACCGGTGATACGGGAAAAGTTTCTCGCCTACGGATTTGGAATACTTCTCAAGACCCTAACCCGCCGCCAGCGCCAGTCGGCGAGCAGGCGGCTTTTCTCTTGTCCACTGAAGATCCGTCTGGGCACAAAGGCAAACGTCGGTCCAGTCGGGTTGCGTCGCTCCACGGCCCCGTGGCAGCCAAACGGCCCAAACGGTCCGCCGCGCCGGTGAGCGCGGCCCTAGTCCATGGAGACCGCGGGCCGAGTCCTAGCCCCACTTCGATCTCGGCTCCACCGGCTTCGGGAAAGTCCTCCCGTCGTCCTCGCGCTGCCAGATCTTCGTCGAAGGCTCCGACTGCTCCGGCTCTCCTTAGCGTCTCTCCTCATGATCCCCGAGGTCCGTCTACCGCCTCTCCTGATGGAGAAGAAGCGTCTGGCCTATCGGAGCTGGATTCTGACGCGGCCACCACTGAGGACCTCGAGGAATTGCCTTCCCCGGACCCCTTCGCCTTCGACGAGAACGAGTCCAAGGAATCCTCAGAGGAGTCTCCTCCGTTGTGGATTCCCCGCCGGAAGGTCATGACGGCCCTCGAACTGGCCGCGGCTGTCCCTTGGTCAAAGGCGCAGTTGGAAGGCCTGCGTATCCAAGACCTCACTGGTGCCCTTGTCACCAAGTCGTTGACTCGTCCGCCGTTGTGGATATTCCCGCCGGCCCTCGCTGTGCCCAAGGCCGAGGACTGGAATGCCAAGCTAGTGGCGATCGAGCCGCTGAACGCAATCTTGTCCCGGGAACCTTGGAACATACTGGCGACAAAGATGCCGGACATCGGCCTGCCCCATGTCGGCTGGTTCGCGGATTTGCGGGGAATCTGCAAGGGGTACCTCTCCCGGCATGGACAATCCATCTGGGAGTCAACTCATCACCTTTACATTTCCGTTGCCGCCGGGCGCGAATCTCCCGAGCTAGCTAAGTACCGGGCCGACCGCAAGAACCGTCGGAACCGCGCGACTGAGGGCTGGACTAAGCTCTGCAACTTCGTGGTCGACTGCGACTTGGATATTTTTCTCCACCCTATCATGCTACATCTGGCCAACCGCCGGGTGGAGAAGAGCGGGAACTCGGCCGAAGGCGGGACTTGGTATCCGGGGTTGGGTAAGTGTCAGGTTGCCACCCTCCAAGCTTCGCTCGATGCGCTCGACCAACAAGATCCGTGGCGCAACCAGTTTCGGCAGGATCCCGATCGTCACCCTGGCCTCCGCGTGCCCCGACTCCGGAACAAGTTTTGCTGAGCTTTGCCAAGGGTGACCCACGAGGCTAGCCTTGCATACCCTTATCTTCTTCATTCGTTACTGGCTGTTAACCTCGATAATACACTTTTCTTTCCATTTTTTACGTAAGTAACCGCTTGCTCATCTTCCTCGTCTGACTTCTCCCATCCGGCACCATACTCATTCGAAGATAACTTCGAAAACCAATCCATCCGGCAACATACTGATTCGAAGATAACTCCGAAAACCAATCCATCCGGTACCATACTGATTCGAAGATAACTCTGAAAACCATTCCGTCCGGCACCATACTGATTCGAAGATAACTTCGAAAAAAACCGATCGGACCCGATTAGCTCCATTCACCGATTGCTCGGCTGAGTGGTGATGGCTGGTCCGGCCGTGCCTGTTGCCCTGGAGCCGGGCGGATTAGTTCTCTGTCCCACCTTCTTCGTGGGTTTGCATGACCCCGAAGCGGTTCCGGCTCGCCCGCCGGCGATCGAACTCTCTCATTAAAGCTCCGCAATTTAAATCCAGTTCGTCCACCCACGACCGCTCCTCGCAATTTTTCCACTGCACGAGAAACTCCCTGTGGATCCGCCCAAACCGGGTTTTCCGTCCGTTCCGTACATCCAAAATTCTTTCTACCTCGTACTCATCCGGGTCTAACGGCTTGTCCCAACTGTCCTCCGGCAGCAGAGCTTCATCGAAATCCAACCGGTCGCTTTCCCCCGTAAGGCGTATATTCGGGCGGTCCGGGGAATGCTTCGCCAACTTCAACTTGGAGACATGTACTATCGGGAAAACGCTGTATTCCGTACCGGCCGTGACCAGCTTAACTGCATGATCCCCGACCAGTTCTGCCACTCGGAAGGGGCCATGCCACATATGCGCCAGCTTCCGTGCATAGCCTTCCTTGACCCGATTGAGATACAGCCACACCCGGGAGCCGGGCTCGATGCCGTGTTCCCCGGCGCGGTCGTTGTTTTGGTCGGCGCGGTCCTTGATTGCTTGTCGGAGACGTTCGTTTACTTGTTCCCTCGCCAGTGAGTAGTGGCGTTGCACTCCCATCCTCCAGCGGCGAGCGTCTCTGTCCCGGCTTCTGGTGCACCCTATTGGTATGGCGGCTTCCAAAGTGGATCGGGGATCCCATCCGTAAGCCAAAAAAAAGGGGTGTCGCCCCTTACCCGATCGTACGACGAGTTGAGAGCGAAAACCAGTCTTTCGGCATATTCATCCCAGTCGCATTGATCCGCCTCCACCACATACATCTTGAGGGCTCTGGTTAGAGTCTGAACCATCGTTTCGGCCTTTCCATTCGCCTGCGGGCGGTAAGCCATAGTGGCGCTCTGTTTCTGTCCTAGGATCTTATTGAAAGCTCGGAATACGTCTGCCATAAATCCGGGCTCCCTATCGTGCCGGATGACCTCGCTCGCCCCGAAACGCCTAAACACATATTCCTCGTAACTTTGCGCAACCTGTTTGGCGGTACGGGTGGAGCTGGCCTTCGCTATAACCAGCCCGGTAAACAAATCCGTCCAGATCAGCAGCTCTGTATACCCATTTCGAGATTTGGGTAAGGACGGGATATGATCCATCGCAATGACTTGAAAAGGATAGGTAGCTTGTATGTTCCCCGGCGACCGTCCTCTGATCGTCGGCCGGCCTTTCCGGTTTCGCAATCTGGACAGCTCCCCACGTAGGCCTGAACGCTACGGTAAAGCCCTCGCCAGTGGAAATGTGTCTTAATCTTATGATATGTCCGGCCGATGCCCTGGTGTCCCCCCTCCAAGCTCACATGGTAGTGATGGAGAATATCCGGCTGTAGAGTAGCGGGTACGACTAGCCGAGCGGATCTATCTCTCTCGATCTCCGGCTGGTCGGCATCTCGGTAGAAGAACAGTAGCCCGTTTTCGTCCACTTCGTAATCCGGCGCCAACTTGAAACATTCTTTAGCTTGTTCAGCGGTCAGTTTATTCACGTCTCCGTTAAGGTACGCCTTGAGATCCACTATCCACGCTTCCTCGTTCTGCGCTTGGAGAATCCGCTCTGCTCGCAACTGTTGAACTATCCCCTCGCTCATTGCTTCCGGAGATGGTGAG
>MIQA02020854.1:0-15717 GCA_001887855.2 Sclerospora graminicola | reverse complement strand
CCGTGGTACCTCACCAGAGGGAATATCTTATCAATGAAACCCCAAACATGATGCTAAATGAAATTGGCTTAATATGTTATTGACATGCCTTTCTCAAATAGCTCATTGGTCAATATATTTTTAAGAGACAACTTATCAATGACCCACCAAAGTGCTGCCCATTACTTTATCACTTTATACATAATACCCGTGGAAGGATAGCTCATTGACAAATACGGTAGCCATTGTATCGCCACTCTGTCCAGAGATCTGATGCTTTGGCATCATCAAAGGCAGACGAGAAACCCAGAAAAGGATGTCATATGAACAAGAAAACACCGGGTATAAGATCGAAACTGTGTCAAGTAAAAATATTCATGTTTAATAAGTTTCTAGGGACGTTCCAAATGGCAACTGGTTTGCCTTTACGAGATTTTGTTCAAATCCTGCTCGTTTTGAAACATGCACTTCTACTTACGTAAGGCCAATGTATGCTCCTATCGTATCTTCGTTGATTGATATACACTCAGGGGGCATGTCATGAATTTGTTATTAACATTTTCTACCAATTTTTCTTAATTAGAGCACTATTAAGCACCGCAGCTCACTGAAAGCTCAAAGCAGAAAGTAGTCTTAATTGGGCTCTCAAAGTGATATTTTATGTATTAGCGTTTTTCGGTGTATAGGCATGGTGAGGACAGATAAGATTCATCCCACATACTATAAATCGAGTATACCCGATTTTTTGAAGATCTCTATCTCCAATGTGGACGCTATTTATGGAGTACAAAAAAGCGATTGGTGTGTCTATCTCATTAAAAGGATGACAGACTAGGTTTTGGAGACGCGTAGACGCATCATAATCACTGGCGAGCATGTTTTGACGAAGCGACAGGGATCGATCGACATGAACTGAATATTGAGAGCATCGACGCTCATGAAATACTACCGTTTATAGTGTCCGTATGCTTTTCAAATTGCATCGTTAATGCTGTAAGTCACCCAGCTCACCAAACAAAGCCGTGGGCTGTATAAGCTTTGAAATTAACAATTATTTCAACGTTAGTAAATAACTAAGACCGAATTCATCGAAACATATTATCGCCTACTAAGGGTGTGTCGTACGGAGTGCAAGAGGATGCTGTATGATGACAGCTTTGATACATTGGCTGCAATGTGTTGACAGATCAGAGCCGATGGCTTCATTTAACACTTTTTAGCCACTTAAGCCACCAAATGTTAGGTCGCTGCAGGTAAAATGTTAAGATTAACGGAAAAACAACGATAAGTCACTGCTTACAAGGATTGCAAAAATGAATTTGCGAAAAATGAAACAGCTTATTAAATTCATTTGATCCAAGCTATCATGTGATGTCATGGGGCTTGTCAATGCTCGTGGTTAAGTATTTTATATAACAAATCCATGGCGTGAGTCAGTTTTGAGGCTGTGAAGCTTTCTGTGATTTCAACGATCATGTCAATTAACTGATAATTTTAAACTGAATGTCGCGTATAACATGCGTTACATGCTCTAAAGTGTGATATAAGTATGCGGGTAGATGCCCAAGATGTTCCGTTGTGATAGATAGGCAAATAATGTGTTTAATGTTGGTAGAGTACAGTGCTAATAATATAAATAAATGTTCACTAACTTCTCATATCACTCCATTCACTCACGCTGCCTTGGAATAGCGACAACGGACGTTCATCAATGGGGGAGACCAAGTACGAAAATGAACTCAGTCCTACAACCACCGACATCCCGAGTCAATGAATGAAGTCGAATACGATCATCAAAGTTAATGAGTTTGTCTACTAGGAAAGTCAAGTAGAAAAGAAGGTACTATAGAAATGATCCTGTGTAAGTACGGTCTTGAGTTGACGTTGCCAATCAATCTCTTATGCTATATGTACATTTCACACCGCACGAACAACGCGCCATTTTCAAACCACCGCATTGGCTTACACAACCTTGCTGTTGGACTCGTTGTGTGACCTACTGTCCAATGAAACTATGCAGTGCCAGAACTTACCTTAGCCAAATACAGGCATGCATACTACCGTATTCGTCCATCAGTTGTCCAACCGTGGTACCTCACCAGAGGGAATAGCTTATCAATGAAACCCCAAGCATGATGCTAAATGAAATTGGCTTAATATGTTATTGACATGCCTTTCTCAAATAGCTCATTGGTCAATATATTTTTGGGAGACAACTTATCAATGACCCACCAAAGTGCTGCCCATTACTTTATCACTTTATACATAATACCCGTGGAAGGATAGCTCATCGACAAATACGGTAGCCATTGTATCGCCACTCTGTCCAGAGATCCGTTGCTTTGGCATCATCAAAGGCAGACTAGAAAACTAGAAAAAGGGTGTCATATGAGCAAGAAAACACCGGGTATAAGATCGAAACTGTGTCAAGTAAAAATATTCATGTTTATTAAGTTTCTAGGGACGTTTTAAATGGCAACTGGTTTGCCTTTACGAGATTTTGTTCAAATCCTGCTCGTTTTGAAACATGCACTTCTACTTACGTAAGGCCAATGTATGCTCCTATCGTATCTTCGTTGATTGATATACACTCAGGGGGCATGTCATGAATTTGTTATTAACATTTTCTACCAATTTTTCTTAATTAGAGCACTATTAAGCACCGCAGCTCACTGAAAGCTCAAAGCAGAAAGTAGTCTTAATTGGGCTATCAAAGTGATATTTTATGTATTAGCGTTTTTCGGTGTAGACGTTACGATATCTTAGGCATGGTGAGGACAGATAAGATTCATCCCACATACTATAAATCGAGTATACCCGATTTTTTGAAGATCTCTATCTCCAATGTGGACGCTATTTATGGAGTACAAAAAAGTGATTGGTGTGTCTATCTTATTAAAAGGATGACAGACCAGGTTTTGGAGACGCGTAGACGCATCATAATCACTGGCGAGCATGTTTTGACGAAGCGACAGGGATCGATCAACATGAACTGAATATTGAGAGCATCGACGCTCATGAAATACTACCGTTTATAGTGTCCGTATGCTTTTCAAATTGCATCGTTAATGCTGTAAGTCACCCAGCTCACCAAACAAAGCCGTGGGCTGTATAAGCTTTGAAATTAAAAATTATTTCAACGCTAGTAAATAACTAAGACCGAATTCATCGAAACATATTATCGCCTACTAAGGGTGTGTCGTACGGAGTGCAAGAGGATGCTGTATGATGACAGCTTTGATACATTGGCTGCAATGTGTTGACAGATCAGAGCCGATGGCTTCATTTAACACTTTTTAGCCACTTAAGCCACCAAATGTTAGGTCGCTGCAGGTAAAATGTTAAGATTAACGGAAAAACAACGATAAGTCACTGCTTACAAGGATTGCAAAAATGAATTTGCGAAAAATGAAACAGCTTATTAAATTCATTTGATCCAAGCTATCATGTGATGTCATGGGGCTTGTCAATGCTCGTGGTTAAGTATTTTATATAACAAATCCATGGCGTGAGTCAGTTTTGAGGCTGTGAAGCTTTCTGTGATTTCAACGATCATGTCAATTAACTGATAATTTTAAACTGAATGTCGCGTATAACATGCGTTACATGCTCTTAAGTGTGATATAAGTATGCGGGTAGATGCCCAAGATGTTCCGTTGTGATAGATAGGCAAATAATGTGTTTAATGTTGGTAGAGTACAGTGCTAATAATATAAATAAATGTTCACTAACTTCTCATATCACTCCATTCACTCACGCTGCCTTGGAATAGCGACAACGGACGTTCATCAATGGGGGAGACCAAGTACGAAAATGAACTCAGTCCTACAACCACCGACATCCCGAGTCAATGAATGAAGTCGAATACGATCATCAAAGTTAATGAGTTTGTCTACTAGGAAAGTCAAGTAGAAAAGAAGGTACTATAGAAATGATCCTGTGTAAGTACGGTCTTGAGTTGACGTTGCCAATCAATCTCTTATGCTATATGTACATTTCACACCGCACGAACAACGCGCCATTTTCAAACCACCGCATTGGCTTACACAACCTTGCTGTTGGACTCGTTGTGTGACCTACTGTCCAATGAAACTATGCAGTACCAGAACTTACCTTTAGCCAAATACAGGCATACATACTACCGTATTCGTCCATCAGTTGTCCCACCGTGGTACCTCACCAGAGGGAATAGCTTATCAATGAAACCCCAAACATGATGCTAAATGAAATTGGCTTAATATGTTATTGACATGCCTTTCTCAAATAGCTCATTGGTCAATATATTTTTGGGAGACAACTTATCAATGACCCACCAAAGTGCTGCCCATTACTTTATCACTTTATACATAATACCCGTGGAAGGATAGCTCATCGACAAATACGGTAGCCATTGTATCGCCACTCTGTCCAGAGATCTGTTGCTTTGGCATCATCAAAGGCAGACGAGAAAACCAGAAAAAGGATGTCATATGAACAAGAAAACACCGGGTATAAGATCGAAACTGTGTCAAGTAAAAATATTCATGTTTAATAAGTTTCTAGGGACGTTTTAAATGGCAACTGGTTTGCCTTTACGAGATTTTGTTCAAATCCTGCTCGTTTTGAAACATGCACTTCTACTTACGTAAGGCCAATGTATGCTCCTATCGTATCTTCGTTGATTGATATACACTCAGGGGGCATGTCATGAATTTGTTATTAACATTTTCTACCAATTTTTCTTAATTAGAGCACTATTAAGCACCGCAGCTCACTGAAAGCTCAAAGCAGAAAGTAGTCTTAATTGGGCTATCAAAGTGATATTTTATGTATTAGCGTTTTTCGGTGTAGACGTTGCGATATCTTAGGCATGGTGAGGACAGATAAGATTCATCCCACATACTATAAATCGAGTATACCCGATTTTTTGAAGATCTCTATCTCCAATGTGGACGCTATTTATGGAGTACAAAAAAGCGATTGGTGTGTCTATCTCATTAAAAGGATGACAGACTAGGTTTTGGAGACGCGTAGACGCATCATATTCACTGGCGAGCATGTTTTGACGAAGCGACAGGGATCGATCGACATGAATTGAGTATTGAGAGCATCGACGCTCATGAAATACTGCCGTTTATAGTGTCCGTATGCTTTTCAAATTGCATCGTTAATGCTGTAAGTCACCCAGCTCACCAAACAAAGCCGTGGGCTGTATAAGCTTTGAAATTAACAATTATTTCAACGTTAGTAAATAACTAAGACCGAATTCATCGAAACATATTATCGCCTACTAAGGGTGTGTTGTACGGAGTGCAAGAGGATGCTGTATGATGACAGCTTTGATACATTGGCTGCAATGTGTTGACAGATCAGAGCCGATGGCTTCATTTAACACTTTTTAGCCACTTAAGCCACCAAATGTTAGGTCGCTGCAGGTAAAATGTTAAGATTAATGGAAAACAACGATAAGTCACTGCTTACAAGGATTGCAAAAATGAATTTGCGAAAAATGAAACAGCTTATTAAATTCATTCCATCCAAGCTATCATGTGATGTCATGGGGCTTGTCAATGCTCGTGGTTAAGTATTTTATATAACAAATCCATGGCGTGAGTCAGTTTTGAGGCTGTGAAGCTTTCTGTGATTTCAACGATCATGTCAATTAACTGATAATTTTAAACTGAATGTCGCGTATAACATGCGTTACATGCTCTTAAGTGTGATATAAGTATGCGGGTAGATGCCCAAGATGTTCCGTTGTGATAGATAGGCAAATAATGTGTTTAATGTTGGTAGAGTACAGTGCTAATAATATAAATAAATGTTCACTAACTTCTCATATCACTCCATTCACTCACGCTGCCTTGGAATAGCGACAACGGACGTTCATCAATGGGGGAGACCAAGTACGAAAATGAACTCAGTCCTACAACCACCGACATCCCGAGTCAATGAATGAAGTCGAATACGATCATCAAAGTTAATGAGTTTGTCTACTAGGAAAGTCAAGTAGAAAAGAAGGTACTATAGAAATGATTCTGTGTAAGTACGGTCTTGAGTTGACGTTGCTAATCAATCTCTTTTGCTATATGTACATTTCACACCGCACGAACACGAAATTTTCTAACCACCTCATTCGCTTACACAACCTTGCTGTTGGACTCCTTGTGTGACCTAATGTCCAATGAAACTATGCAGTACCAGAACTTACCTTTAGCCAAATACAGGCATACATACTACCGTATTCGTCCATCAGTTGTCCCACCGTGGTACCTCACCAGAGGGAATAGCTTATCAATGAAACCCCAAACATGATGCTAAATGAAATTGGCTTAATATGTTATTGACATGCCTTTCTCAAATAGCTCATTGGTCAATATATTTTTGGGAGACAACTTATCAATGACCCACCAAAGTGCTGCCCATTACTTGATCACTTTATACATAATACCCGTGGAAGGATAGCTCATCGACAAATACGGTAGCCATTGTATCGCCACTCTGTCCAGAGATCTGATGCTTTGGCATCATCAAAGGCAGACGAGAAAACCAGAAAAAGGATGTCATATGAACAAGAAAACACCGGGTATAAGATCGAAACTGTGTCAAGTAAAAATATTCATGTTTAATAAGTTTCTAGGGACGTTCCAAATGGGAACTGGTTTGCCTTTACGAGATTTTGTTCAAATCCTGCTCGTTTTGAAACATGCACTTCTACTTACGTAAGGCCAATGTATGCTCCTATCGTATCTTCGTTGATTGGTATTCATGTCATGAATTTGTTATTAACATTTTCTACCGATTTTTCTTGTATGCTCCTATCGTATCTTCGTTGATTGATGTACACTCAGGGGGCATGTCATGAATTTGTTATTAACATTTTCTACCAATTTTTCTTAATTAGAGCACTATTAAGCACCGCAGCTCACTGAAAGCTCAAAGCAGAAAGTAGTCTTAATTGGGCTATCAAAGTGATATTTTATGTATTAGCGTTTTTCGGTGTAGACGTTACGATATCTTAGGCATGGTGAGGACAGATAAGATTCATCCCACATACTATAAATCGAGTATACCCGATTTTTTGAAGATCTCTATCTCCAATGTGGACGCTATTTATGGAGTACAAAAAAGTGATTGGTGTGTCTATCTTATTAAAGGATGACAGACTAGGTTTTGGAGACGCGTAGACGCATCATATTCACTGGCGAGCATGTTTTGACGAAGCGACAGGGATCGATCGACATGAATTGAGTATTGAGAGCATCGACGCTCATGAAATACTGCCGTTTATAGTGTCCGTATGCTTTTCAAATTGCATCGTTAATGCTGTAAGTCACCCAGCTCACCAAACAAAGCCGTGGGCTGTATAAGCTTTGAAATTGAAAATTATTTCAACGTTAGTAAATAACTAAGACCGAATTCATCGAAACATATTATCGCCTACTAAGGGTGTGTCGTACGGAGTGCAAGAGGATGCTGTATGATGACAGCTTTGATACATTGGCTGCAATGTGTTGACAGATCAGAGCCGATGGCTTCATTTAACACTTTTTAGCCACTTAAGCCACCAAATGTTAGGTCGCTGCAGGTAAAATGTTAAGATTAACGGAAAAACAACGATAAGTCACTGCTTACAAGGATTGCAAAAATGAATTTGTGAAAAATGAAACAGCTTATTAAATTCATTCCATCCAAGCTATCATGTGACGTCATGGGGCTTGTCAATGCTCGTGGTGAGTATTTTATATAACAAGTCCATGGCGTGAGTCGGTTTTGAGGCTGTGTAGCTTTCTGTGATTTCAACGATCATGTCTATTAACTGATAATTTTAGACTGAAGTCGCGTATAACATGCGTTACATGCTCTTAAGTGTGAATCAATCTCTTTTGCTATATGTACATTTCACACCGCACGAACAACGCGCCATTTTCAAACCACCGCATTGGCTTACACAACCTTGCTGTTGGACTCGTTGTGTGACCTACTGTCCAATGAAACTATGCAGTGCCAGAACTTACCTTAGCCAAATACAGGCATGCATACTACCGTATTCGTCCATCAGTTGTCCCACCGTGGTACCTCACCAGAGGGAATAGCTTATCAATGAAACCCCAAACATGATGCTAAATGAAATTGGCTTAATATGTTATTGACATGCCTTTCTCAAAAAATCGCTCATTGGTCAATATATTTTTGGGAGACAACTTATCAATGACCCATCAAAGTGCTGCCCATTACTTTATCACTTTATACATAATACCCGTGGAAGGATAGCTCATCGACAAATACGGTAGCCATTGTATCGCCACTCTGTCCAGAGATCTGATGCTTTGGCATCATCAAAGGCAGACGAGACAACCAGAAAAAGGATGTCATATGAACAAGAAAACACCGGGTATAAGATCGAAACTGTGTCAAGTAAAAATATTCATGTTTAATAAGTTTCTAGGGACGTTCCAAATGGGAACTGGTTTGCCTTTACGAGATTTTGTTCAAATCCTGCTCGTTTTGAAACATGCACTTCTACTTACGTAAGGCCAATGTATGCTCCTATCGTATCTTCGTTGATTGATATACACTCTGGGGGCATGTCATGAATTTGTTATTAACATTTTCTACCAATTTTTCTTAATTAGAGCACTATTAAGCACCGCAGCTCACTGAAAGCTCAAAGCAGAAAGTAGTCTTAATTGGGCTATCAAAGTGATATTTTATGTATTACTCCTCCCACCGTAATTAGTCTGTGCCAGACTAATTTCGAACCTGAGTTTTTGAGCTGTGCTACCTTAATTAGTCTGTGCCAGACTATTAATGAACACAGACTAATTAAGGGATGTTCGGAAATAGTCTGTGCCAGACTAATTTATAAGTTGGTAATTAGTCTAGGTTAAACTAAGTGTCACACACACTCTGTACCATGACGTGGGTACTATAGAAATGATCCTGTGTAAGTACGGTCTTGAGTTGACGTTGCCAATCAATCTCTTATGCTATATGTACATTTCACACCGCACGAACAACGCGCCATTTTCAAACCACCGCATTGGCTTACACAACCTTGCTGTTGGACTCGTTGTGTGACCTACTGTCCAATGAAACTATGCAGTGCCAGAACTTACCTTAGCCAAATACAGGCATGCATACTACCGTATTCGTCCATCAGTTGTCCAACCGTGGTACCTCACCAGAGGGAATAGCTTATCAATGAAACCCCAAACATGATGCTAAATGAAATTGGCTTAATATGTTATTGACATGCCTTTCTCAAATAGCTCATTGGTCAATATATTTTTGGGAGACAACTTATCAATGACCCATCAAAGTGCTGCCCATTACTTTATCACTTTATACATAATACCCGTGGAAGGATAGCTCATCGACAAATACGGTAGCCATTGTATCGCCACTCTGTCCAGAGATCTGTTGCTTTGGCATCATCAAAGGCAGACTAGAAAACTAGAAAAAGGGTGTCATATGAGCAAGAAAACACCGGGTATAAGATCGAAACTGTGTCAAGTAAAAATATTCATGTTTATTAAGTTTCTAGGGACGTTTTAAATGGCAACTGGTTTGCCTTTACGAGATTTTGTTCAAATCCTGCTCGTTTTGAAACATGCACTTCTACATACGTAAGGCCAATGTATGCTCCTATCGTATCTTCGTTGATTGATGTACACTCAGGGGGCATGTCATGAATTTGTTATTAACATTTTCTACCAATTTTTCTTAATTAGAGCACTATTAAGCACCGCAGCTCACTGAAAGCTCAAAGCAGAAAGTAGTCTTAATTGGGCTATCAAAGTGATATTTTATGTATTAGCGTTTTTCGGTGTAGACGTTACGATATCTTAGGCATGGTGAGGACAGATAAGATTCATCCCACATACTATAAATCGAGTATACCCGATTTTTTGAAGATCTCTATCTCCAATGTGGACGCTATTTATGGAGTACAAAAAAGTGATTGGTGTGTCTATCTTATTAAAAGGATGACAGACCAGGTTTTGGAGACGCGTAGACGCATCATAATCACTGGCGAGCATGTTTTGACGAAGCGACAGGGATCGATCAACATGAACTGAATATTGAGAGCATCGACGCTCATGAAATACTACCGTTTATAGTGTCCGTATGCTTTTCAAATTGCATCGTTAATGCTGTAAGTCACCCAGCTCACCAAACAAAGCCGTGGGCTGTATAAGCTTTGAAATTAAAAATTATTTCAACGCTAGTAAATAACTAAGACCGAATTCATCGAAACATATTATCGCCTACTAAGGGTGTGTCGTACGGAGTGCAAGAGGATGCTGTATGATGACAGCTTTGATACATTGGCTGCAATGTGTTGACAGATCAGAGCCGATGGCTTCATTTAACACTTTTTAGCCACTTAAGCCACCAAATGTTAGGTCGCTGCAGGTAAAATGTTAAGATTAACGGAAAAACAACGATAAGTCACTGCTTACAAGGATTGCAAAAATGAATTTGCGAAAAATGAAACAGCTTATTAAATTCATTTGATCCAAGCTATCATGTGATGTCATGGGGCTTGTCAATGCTCGTGGTTAAGTATTTTATATAACAAATCCATGGCGTGAGTCAGTTTTGAGGCTGTGAAGCTTTCTGTGATTTCAACGATCATGTCAATTAACTGATAATTTTAAACTGAATGTCGCGTATAACATGCGTTACATGCTCTTAAGTGTGATATAAGTATGCGGGTAGATGCCCAAGATGTTCCGTTGTGATAGATAGGCAAATAATGTGTTTAATGTTGGTAGAGTACAGTGCTAATAATATAAATAAATGTTCACTAACTTCTCATATCACTCCATTCACTCACGCTGCCTTGGAATAGCGACAACGGACGTTCATCAATGGGGGAGACCAAGTACGAAAATGAACTCAGTCCTACAACCACCGACATCCCGAGTCAATGAATGAAGTCGAATACGATCATCAAAGTTAATGAGTTTGTCTACTAGGAAAGTCAAGTAGAAAAGAAGGTACTATAGAAATGATCCTGTGTAAGTACGGTCTTGAGTTGACGTTGCCAATCAATCTCTTATGCTATATGTACATTTCACACCGCACGAACAACGCGCCATTTTCAAACCACCGCATTGGCTTACACAACCTTGCTGTTGGACTCGTTGTGTGACCTACTGTCCAATGAAACGATGCAGTACCAGAACTTACCTTTAGCCAAATACAGGCATACATACTACCGTATTCGTCCATCAGTTGTCCCACCGTGGTACCTCACCAGAGGGAATAGCTTATCAATGAAACCCCAAACATGATGCTAAATGAAATTGGCTTAATATGTTATTGACATGCCTTTCTCAAAAAATAGCTCATTGGTCAATATATTTTTGGGAGACAACTTATCAATGACCCATCAAAGTGCTGCCCATTACTTTATCACTTTATACATAATACCCGTGGAAGGATAGCTCATCGACAAATACGGTAGCCATTGTATCGCCACTCTGTCCAGAGATCTGATGCTTTGGCATCATCAAAGGCAGACGAGACAACCAGAAAAAGGATGTCATATGAACAAGAAAACACCGGGTATAAGATCGAAACTGTGTCAAGTAAAAATATTCATGTTTAATAAGTTTCTAGGGACGTTCCAAATGGCAACTGGTTTGCCTTTACGAGATTTTGTTCAAATCCTGCTCGTTTTGAAACATGCACTTCTACTTACGTAAGGCCAATGTATGCTCCTATCGTATCTTCGTTGATTGATATACACTCAGGGGGCATGTCATGAATTTGTTATTAACATTTTCTACCAATTTTTCTTAATTAGAGCACTATTAAGCACCGCAGCTCACTGAAAGCTCAAAGCAGAAAGTAGTCTTAATTGGGCTCTCAAAGTGATATTTTATGTATTAGCGTTTTTCG
Source organism: Sclerospora graminicola (assembly GCA_001887855.2). NCBI lineage: Eukaryota > Oomycota > Peronosporomycetes > Peronosporales > Peronosporaceae > Sclerospora > Sclerospora graminicola. The sequence continues at coordinate 3,846 of MIQA02020854.1, read as the reverse complement.
GTGTATAGGCATGGTGAGGACAGATAAGATTCATCCCACATACTATAAATCGAGTATACCCGATTTTTTGAAGATCTCTATCTCCAATGTGGACGCTATTTATACAAAAAAGCGATTGGTGTGTCTATCTCATTAAAGGATGACAGACTAGGTTAGGAGACGCGTAGACGCATCATAATCACTGGCGAGCATGTTTTGACGAAGCGACAGGGATCGATCGACATGAACTGAATATTGAGAGCATCGACGCTCATGAAATACTACCGTTTATAGTGTCCGTATGCTTTTCAAATTGCATCGTTAATGCTGTAAGTCACCCAGCTCACCAAACAAAGCCGTGGGCTGTATAAGCTTTGAAATTAACAATTATTTCAACGTTAGTAAATAACTAAGACCGAATTCATCGAAACATATTATCGCCTACTAAGGGTGTGTCGTACGGAGTGCAAGAGGATGCTGTATGATGACAGCTTTGATACATTGGCTGCAATGTGTTGACAGATCAGAGCCGATGGCTTCATTTAACACTTTTTAGCCACTTAAGCCACCAAATGTTAGGTCGCTGCAGGTAAAATGTTAAGATTAACGGAAAAACAACGATAAGTCACTGCTTACAAGGATTGCAAAAATGAATTTGCGAAAAATGAAACAGCTTATTAAATTCATTTGATCCAAGCTATCATGTGATGTCATGGGGCTTGTCAATGCTCGTGGTTAAGTATTTTATATAACAAATCCATGGCGTGAGTCAGTTTTGAGGCTGTGAAGCTTTCTGTGATTTCAACGATCATGTCAATTAACTGATAATTTTAAACTGAATGTCGCGTATAACATGCGTTACATGCTCTAAAGTGTGATATAAGTATGCGGGTAGATGCCCAAGATGTTCCGTTGTGATAGATAGGCAAATAATGTGTTTAATGTTGGTAGAGTACAGTGCTAATAATATAAATAAATGTTCACTAACTTCTCATATCACTCCATTCACTCACGCTGCCTTGGAATAGCGACAACGGACGTTCATCAATGGGGGAGACCAAGTACGAAAATGAACTCAGTCCTACAACCACCGACATCCCGAGTCAATGAATGAAGTCGAATACGATCATCAAAAATAATGAGTTTGTCTACTAGGAAAGTCAAGTAGAAAAGAAGGTACTATAGAAATGATCCTGTGTAAGTACGGTCTTGAGTTGACGTTGCCAATCAATCTCTTATGCTATATGTACATTTCACACCGCACGAACAACGCCCCATTTTCAAACCACCGCATTGGCTTACACAACCTTGCTGTTGGACTCGTTGTGTGACCTACTGTCCAATGAAACTATGCAGTACCAGAACTTACCTTTAACCAAATACAGGCATACATACTACCGTATTCGTCCATCAGTTGTCCCACCGTGGTACCTCACCAGAGGGAATAGCTTATCAATGAAACCCCAAACATGATGCTAAATGAAATTGGCTTAATATGTTATTGACATGCCTTTCTCAAATAGCTCATTGGTCAATATATTTTTGGGAGACAACTTATCAATGACCCACCAAAGTGCTGCCCATTACTTTATCACTTTATACATAATACCCGTGGAAGGATAGCTCATCGACAAATACGGTAGCCATTGTATCGCCACTCTGTCCAGAGATCTGATGCTTTGGCATCATCAAAGGCAGACGAGAAAACCAGAAAAAGGATGTCATATGAACAAGAAAACACCGGGTATAAGATCGAAACTGTGTCAAGTAAAAATGTTCATGTTTAATAAGTTTCTAGGGACGTTCCAAATGGCAACTGGTTTGCCTTTACGAGATTTTGTTCAAATCCTGCTCGTTTTGAAACATGCACTTCTACTTACGTAAGGCCAATGTATGCTCCTATCGTATCTTCGTTGATTGATATACACTCAGGGGGCATGTCATGAATTTGTTATTAACATTTTCTACCAATTTTTCTTAATTAGAGCACTATTAAGCACCGCAGCTCACTGAAAGCTCAAAGCAGAAAGTAGTCTTAATTGGGCTATCAAAGTGATATTTTATGTATTAGCGTTTTTCGGTGTAGACGTTGCGATATCTTAGGCATGGTGAGGACAGATAAGATTCATCCCACATACTATAAATCGAGTATACCCGATTTTTTGAAGATCTCTATCTCCAATGTGGACGCTATTTATGGAGTACAAAAAAGCGATTGGTGTGTCTATCTCATTAAAAGGATGACAGACCAGGTTTTGGAGACGCGTAGACGCATCATAATCACTGGCGAGCATGTTTTGACGAAGCGACAGGGATCGATCGACATGAATTGAGTATTGAGAGCATCGACGCTCATGAAATACTACCGTTTATAGTGTCCGTATGCTTTTCAAATTGCATCGTTAATGCTGTAAGTCACCCAGCTCACCAAACAAAGCCGTGGGCTGTATAAGCTTTGAAATTAACAATTATTTCAACGTTAGTAAATAACTAAGACCGAATTCATCGAAACATATTATCGCCTACTAAGGGTGTGTCGTACGGAGTGCAAGAGGATGCTGTATGATGACAGCTTTGATACATTGGCTGCAATGTGTTGACAGATCAGAGCCGATGGCTTCATTTAACACTTTTTAGCCACTTAAGCCACCAAATGTTAGGTCGCTGCAGGTAAAATGTTAAGATTAACGGAAAAACAACGATAAGTCACTGCTTACAAGGATTGCAAAAATGAATTTTTGCGAAAAATGAAACAGCTTATTAAATTCATTCCATCCAAGCTATCATGTGACGTCATGGGGCTTGTCAATGCTCGTGGTTAAGTATTGTATATAACAAGTCCATGGCGTGAGTCAGTTTTGAGGCTGTGAAGCTTTCTGTGATTTCAACGATCATGTCAATTAACTGATAATTTTAAACTGAATGTCGCGTATAACATGCGTTACATGCTCTTAAGTGTGATATAAGTATGCGGGTAGATGCCCAAGATGTTCCGTTGTGATAGATAGGCAAATAATGTGTTTAATGTTGGTAGAGTACAGTGCTAATAATATAAATAAATGTTCACTAACTTCTCATATCACTCCATTCACTCACGCTGCTTTGGAATAGCGACAACGGACGTTTATCAATGGGGGAGACCAAGTACGAAAATGAACTCAGTCCTACAACCACCGACATCCCGAGTCAATGAATGAAGTCGAATACGATTATCAAAGTTAATGAGTTTGTCTACTAGGAAAGTCAAGTAGAAAAGAAGGTACTATAGAAATGATCCTGTGTAAGTACGGTCTTGAGTTGACGTTGCCAATCAATCTCTCATGCTATATGTACATTTCACACCGCACGAACAACGCGCCATTTTCAAACCACCGCATTGGCTTACACAACCTTGCTGTTGGACTCGTTGTGTGACCTACTGTCCAATGAAACTATGGAGTGCCAGAACTTACCTTAGCCAAATACAGGCATACATACTACCGTATTCGTCCATCAGTTGTCCAACCGTGGTACCTCACCAGAGGGAATAGCTTATCAATGAAACCCCAAGCATGATGCTAAATGAAATTGGCTTAATATGTTATTGACATGCCTTTCTCAAATAGCTCATTGGTCAATATATTTTTGGGAGACAACTTATCAATGACCCACCAAAGTGCTGCCCATTACTTGATCACTTTATACATAATACCCGTGGAAGGATAGCTCATCGACAAATACGGTAGCCATTGTATCGCCACTCTGTCCAGAGATCCGTTGCTTTGGCATCATCAAAGGCAGACTAGAAAACTAGAAAAAGGGTGTCATATGAGCAAGAAAACACCGGGTATAAGATCGAAACTGTGTCAAGTAAAAATATTCATGTTT
>MIQA02020851.1:0-11993 GCA_001887855.2 Sclerospora graminicola | reverse complement strand
AAGGAAGTTTTCGGCGTTGTGGCACTCGTTTTCTTTTAAAACGAGGAAATATGCGAACCAAAAAAAAAAGATGAAATATTCAGCAAACGGGGCATAGCAGGTCAGACGGGGCATCAAAAATGATTACTAAACACATATGCTTTTCTGTCGAAATCATTAATTTTGACTACAATAATTTGAAAAAACATGAATTTTTTGGTCATTTTTGAATAATTAATTTTTAAAACTAAATAACTCCTCAGATTTTATATTCTCACCGAATCTGACTTTATATTCGTGATCAGCGTGATCAAATTAGGGGGGCACCAATTGATTCCGTATAATTCGGCTTCGTTTTGATTTTGATTTTTTTCCGGGCACTTTTTGAATCCAAGGTGACAACTAGATGTAACTAGTGAATTCAACGGAGATTCTGGGAGCAAGAAATAAAAACAAGCCACTTCGTCAATTCGCGTCCGATCATAGCAAATATGGTACTCGTTTGAACGTCCCGTTTCACGAGGATTCCAAATCCGTCGCCTCGTCAGAAATCCGAGCAATATTGACGCCGCAAATTCGTGTTAAAGTTGGGCGGGCAATCATTTCGAGACAATTTCACCCCATTTTAGTCGATTTTTCAGCACATTTTTGATTCGCTTCGAAAAACTAATAAAATCTCGCCGAATCCGATTACACCACGTGAAAGAGCGTCAAAAAGTACACCTAGAACAGTCCCGTCACATATCCAAAGAGATCTGCTTCATGGATTTGCAAGGGAAAATAAGGTGAAAAATTGCAAATATTCAACTGATTATTTGCCATTTTTGAGGCACGAAAAATGTCATATCTCCAAAACTACTGCTCCGATTAAGCCATTTTTTTTTTAAAAGTTGCGTACGCACGAGTTCTACATGCTCCGCTATAGCCACCCGACCAGATGTTTTTTGCGGCTTCAAAAAGTACATTTATGTGTGAAATTTTTACTATTGTCAAATTCACGTTTTTGCTCCGCTTCGAAAAACTAAAGAAGTCTCGCCGAATCTGATTACACCACGTGAAAGAGCGTCAAAATTTACCCCTAGAACGGTCCCGTCACAAATCCTGACATATCTGCTTCATGTATGTAAAAGGGAAAATATGGTGAAAAGTTGTCCAAATGTTAACGAAAATTGTTGCGATTTCTTACCAATTTTGACGCACGAAAAATGGCATATCTCAATAACTACTGATCCGATTAAGCCAATTTTTTTTTAAAAGTTGCGTATGCACTAGTTCTAGACGCTCAGCTATAGTCGTCCGGCCAGATGTTTTTCGCGGCTTCAGAAAGTACATTTATGTGTTAAAAAATGCACATTTTTGAAGAAAACGTTTTTGCTAATAACTTTTAAACTAGACGTCGTACGCTTTCTGGGGTTGCATATTCGGAATCAGCGTAAAATTTCCCATCTGGTATGACCCGGCTACACCCGTGTTAAAGACAGGCCAAAATTAATTTTTAAATTGCATAAAAAGTACAAGTGGTACATAAAATATGACCTCACCACGTGAAAGAGCACAAAAAATTACGTCTAGACCAACTGGTTACAAAGTCGAGACAACTCGTTTTTTTAGGTTTTTTATCGATATTGTAGGTTTTATTAATTTTGAAAGGTTTCCAGTGGCGTGTCGCAGAATATGATTTCATAAATCGATTCAGCGTAAAAAACTACCCCTAGAACAATGCCGGGGTTAGGTGTAGTGACTCTGGGTATTGCATAATAAATGCAAGTAAAAATGAATATTCGAAATATACTAGAAAAAAGAAGTAAAATCCACCAATTAGAAAGGTTTCCAGTGACATGTCGCAAAATACGATTTGACCAATGGATTCAGCGTCAAAAACTACCCCTAGAACAGTGGTGGGGTTAGGTGTAGATGCCCTGGGTATCGCATAATAAATCCAAATATATGTGCAAATATAAAAAATCAAAAGAAATGTATCAAATTTAGCAATACACGGACACGGTGGTCACCCACCCGAGTACTACCCGAGCTTAAGGCTGCTTAACTCCACAGACTGTTCTGTGTAGTTAAGCAGCCTAAAGCTCGGCCTTAGATGAATTACTACACTATGACACATATTTATAGTGAAATGACTAGATGTATATATACTAAAAATAAGTATAATCACAAATCCAACCCGACCCTTTCACACACAGGCATGCATATAGTTCCCTTTTACATATTGACACATACGCGCACCGATACAAAAGCATACATGCACACATACAAAGTCCATTATGCCCTGGAAAACTTGCACACACAAGCAGTGCCCTTTATGCGACATGTATCAGCATATTCGCACATGTAAGGTGTCCATTATACCCTGGAATACTTGCACATACATGCAGTTCACTTTATGCGACATGTATCAGCATATTCGCACATGTAAGGTGTCCATTATACCCTAGAATACTTGCACACACATGCTGTGCACTTTATGCGACATGTATCGCCATATTCGCACATGTAGGGTGTCCATTATGCCCTGGAATACTTGCACACACATGCAGTGCACTTTATGCGACATGTATCGCCATATTCGCACATGTAAGGTGTCCATTATGCCCTAGAATACTTGCACATACATGCAGTTCACTTTATGCGACATGTATCAGCATATTCGCACATGTAAGGTGTCCATTATACCCTGGAATACTTGCACACACATGCAGTGCACTTTATGCGACATGTATCGCCATATTCGCACATGTAAGGTGTCCATTATACCCTGGAATACTTGCACATACATGCAGTGCACTTTATGCGACTTGCACACACATGCAGTGCACTTTATGCGACATGTATCGCCATATTATCACATGTAAGGTGTCCATTATACCCTGGAATACTTGCACACACATGCAGTTCACTTTATGCGACATGTATCGCCATATTCGCACATGTAAGGTGTCCATTATACCCTGGAATACTTGCACACACATGCAGTGCACTTTATGCGACATGTATCGCCATATTCGCACATGTAAGGTGTCCATTATACCCTAGAATACTTGCACACACATGCTGTGCACTTTATGCGACATGTATCGCCATATTCGCACATGTAGGGTGTCCATTATGCCCTGGAATACTTGCACACACATGCAGTGCACTTTATGCGACATGTATCGCCATATTCGCACATGTAAGGTGTCCATTATGCCCTATTCGATCACACATATCCGCCGTTAGTGACGCATATGCACCGCCATATTCACCTCCGTCGCCTTTCATATCTCTTCTTCATTTCCACTTTCATAGCCAGCACTTGCTTGCCGTTAGCTCTCGGTTGTTGTCCATATTCACCGCGTTCCTCGCACTTCCTGCCTTGTTAGTGACGTCTAAAACCCCATACAATTAAAACGGCAAACAACTTAGGATTTTTTCATTCTTTTGCTGTATTTCATATAGTTTATCCTAGTCAATCTTTTTGCTATTCGCTAGATTCCTTTACATTATTCAAGTATATTTTTCTTACTTCTACTAACAGTGCTTTCGTTGTGCCATACTATCGGTCTAAACGAAATCCCATACTAAAGTCGTTGAATAATATTAGCAAAAATACTTAGCCAAAACTCTCGTACAAGTGTAAGCATCAATATTTCCTAAGAAATCCCCATACTAAAGTCCTTCAATTAAGCTGAATAACATTAGCGAAAATACTTAGCCAAAACACAAGCACAAGTGTAAGCATCAATATTTCCTAAGAATTTCCCATACTAAAGTCCTTCAATTAAGCTTGAATAACATTAGTGAAAATACTTAGTCGAAACTCGTACAAGTGAAAGCATTAGTTTTTTCTAAGAAATTCCCATACTAAAGTCATCCAATTCAGCTTGAATAACATTAGTGAAAAAACTTAGCCAAAACTCGTACAAGTGAAAGCATTAGTATTTCCTAAGAAATTCCCATACTAAAGTCCTTCAATTAAGCTTGAATAACATTAGCGAAAATACTTAGCCAAAACTCATACAAGTGAAAGCATTAGTATTTCCTAAGAATTTCCCATACTAAAGTCCTTCAATTAAGCTTGAATAACATTAGTGAAAATACTTAGCCAAAACTCGTACAAGTGAAAGCATTAGTATTTCCTAAGAAATTCCCATACTAAAGTCCTTCAATTAAGCTTGAATAACATTAGCGAAAATACTTAGCCAAAACTCATACAAGTGAAAGCATCAATATTTCCTAAGAAATTCCCATACTAAAGTCCTTCAATTAAGCTTGAATAACATTAGCGAAAATACTTAGCCAAAACACAAGCACAAGTGTAAGCATCAATATTTCCTAAGAAATTCCCATACTAAAGTCCTTCAATTAAGCTTGAATAACATTAGTGAAAATACTTAGCCAAAACACGCACAAGTGAAAGCATCAATATTTCCTAAGAAATTCCCATACTAAAGTCATCCAATTAAGCTTGAATAACATTAGTGAAAAAACTTAGCCAAAACTCGTACAAGTGAAAGCATTAGTATTTCCTAAGAAATTCCCATACTAAAGTCCTTCAATTAAGCTTGAATAACATTAGTGAAAATACTTAGCCAAAACTCGTACAAGTGAAAGCATTAGTATTTCCTAAGAAATTCCCATACTAAAGTCCTTCAATTAAGCTTGAATAACATTAGTGAAAATACTTAGCCAAAACTCGTACAAGTGAAAGCATTAGTATTTCCTAAGAAATTCCCATACTAAAGTCCTTCAATTAAGCTTGAATAACATTAGCGAAAATACTTAGCCAAAACACAAGCACAAGTGTAAGCATCAATATTTCCTAAGAAATTCCCATACTAAAGTCCTTCAATTAAGCTTGAATAACATTAGTGAAAATACTTAGCCAAAACGTACAAGTGAAAGCATAGTATTTCCTAAGAAATTCCCATACTAAAGTCCTTCAATTAAGCTTGAATAACATTAGTGAAAATACTTAGCCAAAACTCGTACCAGTGTGAGCATTTATATTTCCCATACTAAAATCATTCATTATCCTTTTATTACATTAGCGAAACACTTAAGTTTTAAGCAATAATGCCTTCTAGCATATTGCCTACTTCCCCCAAAGACTTAGCGAAAGCAAATCACTTTATTTGTTAGTGCCACCTCGCAAAGGGAGAAATGGTATATTGTTTTCATGTTGTCTATTATACAGCACTTTTTTCATGCTGTTTCATATACAACATTGTTTTATATTGTTTTTCATGTTGTCTTTTATACAACACTGTTTTCATGCTGTCTCATATACAACATTGATTTTTACATTGTTTTCATGTTGTCTTTTGTACAGCGCGGTTTTTTATATTGTTTTCGTGTTGACTTTTATACAACACTGTTTATATTGGTGCGGTTTTTATATTGTTTTCATGTTGTCTTTTATACAACACTGTTTATGCGGTTTTTATATTGTTTTCGTGTTGTCTTTTATACAACACTGTTTATATTGGTGCGGTTTTTATATTGTTTTCATGTTGTCTTTTATACAACACTGTTTATATTGGTGCGGGTTTTATATTGTTTTCATGTTGACTTTTATACAACACTGTTTATATTGGTGCGGTTTTATATTGTTTTCATGTTGATTTTTATATTGGAGCGGTTTTATATTGTTTTCATGTTGATTTTTGTACAACACTTTTTATATTGGTTTCATGTTGACTTTTGTACAACACTGTTTATATTGGTTTCATGCTGACTTTTGTACAACACTGTTTATATTGGTTTGATGTTGACTTCTGTACAACACTGTTTATATTGGTTTCATGTTGACTTCTGTACAACACTTTTTATATTGTTTGATGTTGTCTTTTATACAGCATGATTTTTTATATTGTTTCGTATTGTTTTTATACAGCATTGTTTTTATATTGTTTAGCGTTGTTTATTATATTGATAGCTTTGTATTGACTTTTATATTGGGGGAGAAATGTTCATTTCTGAACAAATCAATAGAACAAGGGCTAAATCTCAGCAGATCGTAGTACAAGACTACTCTCATGCTTACAACACCCCGTTCTTTAGTTAAGTCGTCTACAAAGGATTTATCTTTCCCAATATTTGAAATTACAAATCAGCCTACTCCCCACTATCGATATTTGACAGATAGCGAGTTTCGTTGCAATTGTATGATGTTGGGTGTCCAAAGGACACCTATCGCTATTCGCGTTACATCAGGAAAGGTGATTATCGTCTATTCCAGCATGGATTCTGACTTAGAGGCGTTCAGCCATAATCCGACAGATGGTAGCTTGGCGGCACTAGCTTTTCAGCTAACCGCAGTTACCAATTATCTGAACCAACGGTTCCTCTCGTACTGGGTTGGATTACTGTTTAGACAACGAACTCATCAGTAGGGTAAAACTAACCTGTCTCACGACGGTCTAAACCCAGCTCACGTTCCCTATTAGTGGGTGAACAATCCAACAATTGGCGAGTTCTACTTCGCAATGATAGGAAGAGCCGACATCGAAGAATCAAAAAGCAACGTCGCTATGGACGCTTGGCTGCCACAAGCCAGTTATCCCTGTGGTAACTTTTCTGACACCTCTAGCTTAAAATTCGAAAGTACTAAAGGATCGATAGGCCACGCTTTCACGGTTTGTATTCATACTGAAAATCAAAATCAAGTGAGCTTTTACCCTTTTGTTCTACATGAGATTTCTGTTCTCATTGAGCTCACCTTAGGACACCTGTGTTATCATTTAACAGATGTGCCGCCCCAGCCAAACTCCCCCATTCCGGATTTTTCCACCTCGAGCACACATCGTTCTCGAACTCGCCCCGTCTGCACACCGCCGACCAGCTACCGCCGTTCCACTCATCACAGAGTGTTACCGCCGCCCCACGACACCGCCGCCTTCACAGTAGCCGTCAGCCTTCCTCGAAGTGCTGTCTTCGCTGCTCAAGCCCCGACATCTTACTCTTCGCGGAGTGCTGTTTGTCGTTGCCAACTAGGACGCGGAGTTAAACCGATCCTCTACCACCCAGACAGTTAGGCGCCTTCGGTCTTTGACTGTTGGCTCATCCCTGCTGAGTGTGCCAGAGCGTGCGCTAAGTCTTTTCCGCAAGGAGATTGACTAGGTTTGCCTAAACTACTAAGCTTCCTAAGTGGTGGTGTGATCTCTTGCAAGAGCGCTAGGCCGACCTTGCTTTTGATCACTGAAAACCTACGTTCGATTAGAGCTGATCGGACTAGGAACACTACTTTCGATTGCCTGCGTAGGCTGCACTTACACCGTGTCCGGGTATTGAGGTACCTTTTGACTAGTGTTTGCTTGGGTGTCATACGACACTAGAGACGCAGTATCAGCTTACCTACTATACTAATTCTGACCCTAATGGTCTCTAACTCCCGCACTAGCCCAACCCCGTCGCGACCGGCGGCGCGACAGCCGTCCGCGCAACGTTCGGCGCCACGCCCGCCACCACGTTCGGTGCCCGATGACTCTCTCTTCCGTGCCAGCCTTCAACGACTCCATGACGCCCAAGCAACGGACGTCGATCGTCGGTTTGCTGCCCTTGCGCCACTTCCTACGCCAGTCGAGCCTGAGCTATGTACGCGCATGTGGATACCTGCCGGCCGTCTGACAGCTGAGCACAACATCCACGAGATCCTAGAATCACTGGCTTCCGATAATCAGCCGGAAGTGTGGAGACAATCTAGAGCCCATTTGCGTGACTTCACTAGGATTCCTCATCAAGGAATTTCGTTTGTTTGCACTTCCGATGATGCGCTACGCCGCCTTGGTGGTGTTCAGCTCCAAATCTGCGACGCGACGGTTACAATCCGCAAATACTCAAGTTACGACAAGCTATATTTTGTGGATCTTCAACGTTTGCCGGCAGACGTGCCAGATTTAACTATCTATGACTGGTTCGTCTCACGTGGTGCTACACCTATTCTAATTACACCTACGCAGGTTCAAGGCGAACTGAAGTCTCGGGCTCGTACGGTGTACTTCAACTCGGTCGCTTGCCCGGATCGTCTTTTTGAACCGAATGGAGAACCTCTACGCGAGATTACCTTTGTAGAAGGAGAGAAACCTTGTTTCGTCCAACACCGGCTACTTCGGTATAATCAAGTCAAGCCTCCATCCCTTCGCCCACCCCCACGCCGGCCGTCGGATGTTTCTGACGACAGCATGGAAAGTAACCTTGCTATAGCCGCCCGACCAGATGTACCCGACTCAACTCAGGATGCTCCTCCCGAACCTTCGTCCCAGGTGAATTCCAATCCATCGGATTTGACACTTGCTTCGACGTATCCACACCGCTCTGGCTCTCACCATCCGCAACGCCTCATCTTGGGTACAGTAAACATAGACGAGCCTACTTGGAAACTGGTTCAACACTCCCAATACGGCGTCATCAATCGTGAAGGCCCTAAATATATTGCGCCGGAAAATGCCCAGCCTTGTGAACTTCGTGTCGATGAGTCCGATCCTCATGCCTTTGTATATGCATTCCCAGTGATGCCAAACATGTACGAGGTACTTCAGGATGATGGTTTTGATGCTTCGCTTCCACCGGACGTCGATCTCTATCCTTCGGTACAAGATGAGGACACTGATACGCCTGAACCCACTTCTGGATTCATGGCTGATTCTACTCTTCTTGTACACGACGCCAAGATGGTCCGTGCACTTCAAGATGCACGGAAACTGCCTATCAAAGCGGAGCAGGTCACCCCTGCCGAACTTCAACATATCATCGATGAATATCTGGAGAAAGACTTGGTTAGCTTCAACTCTCATGATGACGTACTAGCGGCCATTCAAGTGCAACCAGCATACTTTCGCCGAATGTTTCATCTACCTGCTGAACACCAACAGAGGCTTTTTAAGGACCACGCTATCTACCGTGCAGTGTGTGCGGAGCCACTATGCCAAGACGAACCTTTGGCTATACAAGACCGACTTCGCGCTCGACTAGGCATCGATCCTAGCAACACCGATGCTACATTTGACCGTCTTTTTCCAGACGGAAATCTTCAAGCCGCAGCAATTCACAGCGCCCTTAGCGACTTATTCTTCATGATTTACGCGCCGAGCATTTACTTTGACCCGATCAAAGTGCAGGCCCTTCTTCCTGATCGACTTGCTCCGAAGCGCATCCGGTTAGCACCATTTCTGTTATGGAGCGACATTAACTTGTTGCACATGGCAAGAACTGATGCTTCTCAAGTTTTCCTAGGCGATGGCCGAACCCCGCCTCACGTGATGACAGCGTTACAGTACCTGTCCCAAGCAGAACTTCCTCCTTTGGTCGAGAATGGACCGTCCCGATTGGTTCGCCCTCAACTCTAAAGAGGCATGGACATTCAACGGAATCTCGCTTAACATGAATGGGTTGAATGAACCCAACCTTACCATGTACGAGCGACTTCTTTCAACTTTCCAGTTGGTTGCATTTCAAGAGACGAAGTTTACTAAAGAAGACTCTCTACAATCAAACGAACATTTTATCCACGCTGCCGATTCTGGTGCGCGATGTTTTTGGTCTGATACCACGTCTCCAAGCTTCAATGGCAGACATGGTGTTGGACTCCTACTATCATCTGCTTCTCCATTTAAGGAAGTTACAGATATCACACCACGCGTCTACAACGAGAAACTAAACGAAACCGATACTTAGTACTCAGAACCTCACTTGGTGACAAACTGGTGTACATACATGTTGTCTACGCACCCGATGAACCAAGCGAACGTGGCGATTTTTTTCGGATGCTACCGACTAATTTTACCGCGAATTCTACGACTTCAGAATTACTATGACGATCTCGACCGAGGCCGTACCCACATTGTGGTTGGCGACTTCAACGTGACCCTCGACAATTACCTAGACCAAAAGCTACCTGGTTTACATCATCCTGGATCCGGACGCGCTGAACTGACCGACTGGCTCGACAAACTCGGACTCATGGACTCGTGGCGCTTTATGAATCCCGACACACGAGAGTTCACCAGCCCCGCGCGCAAAAATAGGCTTGATTATTGCTTCTTGACGGCGGACCTAGTACAAGATCATTTGGAACTAGTAAGCCATGTTCGAGATAAGAAGTGGCATAATGAAGATCATATTGCGGTGGAATTTCGACTTCAAGCCAAGATAATACCTCGTGGGAAACGACAGCCATGGAGATGCCCTTCATGGCTACTTAAGGATTCTACAGTCCAAGCTTACCTGATTGCTTCGGTTAACGCTCTATCATGTCGCCTTAAGAATTTTCGTGGAGCTAACCCGGGCTGCTTACTCGATGAACATAAGCGTGCAGACTGCATTTACTTGAGGCGTCGATGGCTCGAATTACGCGATTTAGATGACCGACGCACGTCGCAGCTTGTGAAGGCAGTTAATGATGCGCATGATCTATACAACAACAATGGTCCTGATCACGACCAGGACGTATTAGTTCAAGCGAAGTTGACTTTGAAGACTCACCTTGAAGATTTAAAGACGCGTCACCAACGAAAGAATGCAGCTGATCTACACTTAAGTGAGCGCGCAACTGGTCACTTCTTTCGCCCACCACAAAAGGATCACCTACGCTCTCTAATTACCGAACTAAAACTACAAGATGGATCGATTACTGATGACCCAGCCCAAATTGCGGCGGGACACCGCGACTTTTGGGGGAAAATATTTCAGTCGCCATCTCCTGATCTCAGCGAACATCACAAAGACACGTACTGCCCGCTTCAGTTAACAAGATTTCTACAAGATACAACGGCGCGCCTTTCAGCGACACAAAAAGCATGGCTGGACGCTCCCCTTACAGCGAATGATTTTTACTGGGCTATTACGATGTCCAAAGATGGCAAGGCACCAGGACCGGATGGCCTACCTATCGAATACTACAAAGTGGCACCAAGCGTGTGGGCGAGAATCTACGAAGTAGTGCACGACAGCCAGCTACAAAAAGGAAAGATGTCTAAGTTTCAGCGACGTGCGCATTTGTCGCTGCTTTACAAGTCCGGCGATCGAACATTACCTGGGAATTATCGACCGCTGACACTGCTCAACCATGATGCCAAGCTAGGGCCCAAGATCTTGGCGTATCGTCTACGTTATATCTTACCAGACATCATCCATGAAGATCAAAGCGGGTTTATTCAAGGTCGATCAATTAGACACTCGCTTCTCCGTTTTCAAGACCTTCAAGATTTTTGCAAGACCAACCACCCCGATGCGTGTGCGGTTATGTTGGACTTCGCTAAAGCTTTCGACAGCGTATTATGGCCAGCGCTGGACTTGGTGTTACACCACTTTGGGTTTGGATTGAATTTTAGATCCTGGATCAAAACGTTCTACTGTCAAACATCTATTAGTATCATGTTAAATGGATCACCAGGAGATCCCTTTTTACTCGGAGCAGGCGTTCGACAAGGTGATCCACTCTCACCTGGGCTATTTGTGCTTTTCATTGAGCCAATGATGAACTTTCTACGGGCACGATTCTCACCGCAAGGCATCCGCGTGGATACATCATCACCACCACACTTACTGATGGCCTTTGCGGATGACTGCACTGGTTTCCTGGCTAACATTGAGGATGCGAACCAATTTCTCACGTTGGTTCAATCATATTCGACTGCGGCTGGAATGCGCCTAAATATTGACAAGACAAGTATCATGCCGTTTACTCACCACATTTCTCGGATTAAGCTTCAAAATCTTCGGTCTTCGTCGGTCTTCAAAGTTCTTGGAGTCACTGATACAGTTAAACTGCTTGGCGTTATGCAGGGCGCCACTATTTCAGCTGACGAACGGTTCAGTCAAGTTTTACGGAAAATGCGAGCCCGTTGTGCAATCTGGAAATATCGGGCTCGCACACTTCGTGGTAAAGTGGTACTGTTACAGAGTATCATCTTACCGCTTCTCTGGTATACAGCTAGTGTAACCTGCTTTACAAATACGATGCTGAAGAAGGTTAATATCATCATCCGGAACTTCATCAACGCGAAGGATACCGACAGTGA
>MIQA02020850.1:0-14231 GCA_001887855.2 Sclerospora graminicola | reverse complement strand
TGATCGGACGAAGTTTCCCGATCAGTGCCTAGATACTGAAGTTAAGTATCGACCCTGACTCGTTCTCCGATGAAGATTTCCACCCGAGGACACACCCGTCTCGAGAAGGTCATCCCCTCCGACCTGATCAAGATCATCGTTTTCATCACCGAGTCCACCTGAGTGAGTGTAACCATCCCCGATCAATGGGTACACAAGGCGAGATGAAGTTAAGTATGGATTCTGTCGCACATGATGACCGGTCGGATGACCGGTAGGATCGGATCAGTCACCATAGTGGTGATTCATCCGATTCAGATGGTGATCAGGATCAACGGCGTACCCCCTCTGATAGTTGGTCGTCCGGGCTAGTGGGTATCCGGATCCCGCCCAAGGCTTCGGCCATGGATTCGGAAATCGGCTCCACCACACCAGCATGGCAGGGGGCACCGGCTCGTATACAATATTTGATAACAAAAATTGTATTTTCTGAGTGTAAGCATGTAAACTCAGCTTACCCTGCTTGAGTTCTATGAACTCTTCACGGCAACTAAGCTCCATTTCTGGAGCTGCGAAGTTGAGCTTCAGCTCAGCTTTCAAATCCTGATACGTCAGGAACGCAAATCCATCAGTGGCTCTGCGGCGCATCGCCCATGCCCTGGCGAGACCGCCTAGGAATGTGTTGGCGAAATAAGCTTGTGAGCGTGGGTTCACAATCTTTTGCGCAGAGATGGCATCTTCCACCTCTGCGAACCATTTACGAAGGGGTTCACCCCCTCCGCCAGTAAATGGCGGAATCCGCGCCTTTACTACATCAACGCTCGCACTCGCTGTGGGCGTTGTTGGTGGCGACCGTAACATTACGGAACGCACCTGAGGATCTATGTACATCCTCTTAAAACAGCTTACCGTCTCTAAAGCTTCCTCCGGCGTTTTACCTCGAGGATGGTGATGATCTCGGGCCCTACGGTCCACATCATCTCCGCCACGGTGTCCACACTTCATTGTGTCCATTGAGGGAAATTTTCCCTCACTAAATCTTGCGTGAGCAGTCGCTCGCGCTCACGCTCGCTGACCGTCGTCATGACGGTCGGGCGGCTCTTAAACCTTCGCTCCGCTAGTTAACTAGCGAAACGGGTGAACAGTGGTCGTTAAGATGGACCACTAAGTGCTACCAGGTGTATCAGGCGAGCTGTTACTGGCACACACTGTTTAAAATTGCAAGTGAGGAAGCGTGCAATTGGTCAGGACCAAATGTAATTTGGTTCTGTATAGTTTAAAAAGATAAACTTTGGAGTAGACTTTATAATTAAATCAAATAGTCCCTTACATATATATAAATATATATCGAAGCCACGTGTCTAGAAGAAGGTAAGTTTAAGAGCGAATAAATATTTTATGAGTAGTTAAGAACTAGTATAATTAGATCGAGACTTATCATAGTAACATGTAAAGTAAAACTGATCTAATAATCCCCTCTTATTAGTCTCTTGTTAGATTCCATAATTATATCAGAATCTGTTCTCAGGGTGGATTATTAAAACTTATAATCCAATATTTGCAATTCAGACAGTAAGTCTGAAATTGAACTGTGATATTTCAATTAAAATAACACTTATGTAATGGTACCCCATTACAGCTGTTGTCAATTCCTTAAACCCAATCCAATCACTGGGCTCATTGGGGGCTGCCTTCCTTCACAACGGGCGTCTCTGCTCCGCTAATCTTGCCCCCCTCCCAATACCAGGGGGGAGTTCGCGCCAAGAAAAAGGTAAGTCGAACGGTCGACTTCTCGGAGAAGGTACTTGTGCTCAACGGGGCAAATTGTGTCATGGACAAAAATGGGAATTAATCTTTCACCAAATTTCTGTCCCCTGTGTATTTGCATATATTTCACTAAGTACGATTTGCACCACTTAAAATACGATACGTGCACCCACTAGGATATCCAATCCACCTCTCTAAAATGCTGGAATGCGTTTACAGGTTTTTGAATATCCAGTCGCTCAGAAATTCCAAGCCCAGAAATCGGTCACTCGCGGTAGAATTCTTAGCCCGATTTCTCGACTAATTTCTTGTTGTGATATCAAAGAAAAATTCGGATGTCTGACACCCCCTACTTCTCTGTTCTGGTGGAGAATGTGCACTACTAAAAATTGATGTCATTCTCTAATCCCTCTATCGTTTAACGCGAAAGTTGGATTAAAATGTAGCAGAGACACGCGGCATCATCGCCGTACTATTTGCAGTGCCAATCGGGCGTTTTCTGAGACAAAACCGACCTTTTTATAGCCTTCATTTTTTATCCCCGTCAAAATCTTCCTAAATCTCTGGCGTTCTGGCGATATTACACAAAACCCAGATTTTTAGAAACTGCTTTGCCTGCCCTATGTGTAACACCCTAGCTGTTACAAGCTTATACTGTATTAAATGCAAGTGAGGAAGCGTGCAATTGGCTTAGAAACAAATGTAATCTGTTCCTAAATAGTTTAAGTAAGATTAAACTTTGACAGGGACTTTTTAGTTGGTTAAATAGTCCTTAAATATATATGTTGATATATATAATTAAGACGCGTGGCTGCAAAACGGTAGATTCGAGAGTAAATATATCAGGAGTGGTTTGGAGCTGATTAGTATAATTAGATCTAGACTAATCATCTAAACATGTAATACAAAACTAATTTAATAGTACTCTTACTATTAGATCCCGTCTTGGATTCGGTATTTACATCTGAATCGGATTTTTGTGGATCATAATAACTTCTTATCCAATATTCATATTCCAGATCGCAAGACTGAAAATGAACTGAAATATTTCAACATAAATATCACTTATGTAATGGCGTCCCATAACATCACCCCCCCCCCACTTAAGATGGTTGGCCAATAATAAATTGTAATATTGGCCAATCAATGGTGGCAATTGTTGGTGAAACCTTTAACTGTTTTAAAACCCCACATTACGACCAAGAATATTATGGTCGAGACACGCGGCGGCGCTCTTAGGAGCGCTGGTAACTCCACGAACGAAGCCTCCGCCTCAGCAGCAAATGCTGGGGTGCCGAACTCAAGCAATGACGCCGCTAAGGTGGCGTCAGGCAAGGATAGACCAAGAGACACATTGTCTCTGGTCGCCGATGCTACCACGGCAGCATCCAAACGGGAGCGTGAGGTGTTGCTGAGGCAACATCCCGCACGATGACACCTGCTGAATGGCGGGTGGCGGAAAAGACATCTTCGGTGTTCGGAGACAGTTCCGACTCCGAAGTTGAGGATGAGGAAGTCACTGTTCTCCACAAGACGTCTGGTGAGTCTAAACTCGCTGGAAATTCATCGACTAAGAGCGATGGTGGAGCGGAGTCGACTGCTACCGATTATGACAGCGACGACTCTTACAAGAGATGGAAGAGGAATCAAATCGCTTGTTTCCCTGGTCTGAGACGTTCGCCGGGTCGCGGTAATGTTGACCCGACGCGAGATGATAGAGCAGGCGGTGCTCCGCCTGTCAATAAACATCCGACAGTGGCGGGCGTCGCAAACTTGACTGCCAATATACGTTGTTCGACATCATGGAGGATAGTGAAGACATCCGGGAACGTCGATTCGATCGAAGTACAGACGAAAGACGTCTGTAATTTATGAATCTATTCATCCAGGTTCGTCTTAAACGAACCGGAAAGGGTCGCGGAAGAACAGGGACGACAATGACGCCCTGACTAAAAGCTGAATGCTTTTGTTGATAATTACAACAAAGGTCATGATGATTCCGTGAAACGAATTCGCGTAATGCGTGAGCGCTTTTTAAAGCAATCACGCATAGGAAAAATGGAATTTATCCATTACACCTGCCTCAAAGACAGGATAAACTATGGTGTCCTTCCTTAATATCGGCTGCCCTTGTTGTCCATGGGGCGCTCCTCGTCTGACCGAGGAGGAGTTGCGGGGATACAGTGGTTTCTCTGTACCCTCCGATATTAAGGACCTCATTCATGATCTTAATGCATCAACACCTATGGTTGATGCTTTCCCGGTTTACGATTATGAGAAGAGGTATTCTTCTCAAACTCCTTCAGGAGGTCAGGGGCGTCAGCCCTCAGAACCTCGATTGGCTTCCAAGAGTCAAACGCTTGGGAATATCCCAGCCAGCGCACCAAGTACTCGGTACCTTGCCCCTTCTTATAGAGAACCGAGCGTTTCGCAACCAAGCGCCCGAGCATGTAAGACTTATTTCCCTGTTTATCAATCAGAGGTGGCGGGGGTTGATAGTTCCCTCACTTTCGTGTGCTGCGAAGCATGTTTCACAGCTCCGCAGGCTTGAGAGGGGCCAATCTTTTCTGAGCGCCATTATGTATCACTCTATCAGAAGATAACGTTCCCTTCGCGATGAGATTCACGATATTCTGGGAGCTCACGTTGCCCTTCAGCAGAAGAATTATCTTCGACTGGTCGAGCTTGATCACCAAAAGGCGGGGCTCGACCGGAACCAGGCTGAGACGAACATTCTCCGCGCTGCTCACGATGGGTTGGAAACCGATTAGAAGTCTCTTTTGGACGACTTGAAGAAGCACGACATTCGTCGTTGGGATGGGTCTCCTAGTAAGACAGAGAAGAAAGGTACGATTTGCGCCTCCCAACGTAAAACGTTGGGTGAAGGCGCGTTGCCGCGGGAATGTCTAACGTATAGACATCCCCCCTCACCTCTTGGACATTAAATGTTCCAATAACCTTAGGAAGCAACTTCCATGTAGGGATGTTGCTAATTGCATGTGTAGGCAAATTAGTTGTTGATAGCAGAAGTAATTTACCTTTTTGAAGGAGTTTGTGTTCTTCCTTCCGGTTTTGTCTGCGTTTCGCTTCTGCTTATCAAAAGCAGAAGTAAGTGCATCCTTTACATAGCGTATTACAGCATCAAGCTGTAATACGAATTCATCTACTGCTTTATTAGCAGTAGGTGGATTGTCTTCGTTGTCCGCAGCTGTGGTGAAGCGACTTATAAAATAATGTAAGGCACTTTCCAAAGGGCGCATCCTGATTGGTGGAAATAAGGGCCAAGAGTGTAGGCGCCGGATAGTCGCCGCCGATGAAGTCTACAAGCGGCCAGGTGGCGCCAGGCTGGAAACCAAGTCGGCGGACCTGACAAGGGGCGTGGATAATCGGACAGGCAGGCAGAGCAGACGGGAGGATTATGGATGTTTGACGGCCGAGGCGCGGATAGAGGACGGCCAAGATGGCGGACTGTTCGTGAGGATGGAATGAAGGGAGCCTGAAAGAAGAGTATTGTTCTAGTGGAAGGAGTATGCACCGGGATCGTAGGAGAGACTGTCAAGGGACTGCTAGCGTCAGCGGCCGAGGGGCGCGGATGGGTGGCTATCCGGCCGAGCCGGCCGGGTACAATGTACCATTCGGACTGGTACCATATGGGTTCGGTGTACCGGCCGTACCGGTACACAGAGTCGGAGTTAGCCGGGTTGCGTTGGGTAAGGTACATGACTGGTCAGACGTGTTGTTGAGGTAGGTTACACAAAGGGAGTATTGGGCATAGGATAAATCAGTATACGTTTCGCTTTCTTAGACGCAAGTCGCTTTTATTGGTTCACGGCAGAGGGCTAACAAGGTTCCCTCTTGCTGTTATTGGTTTGCCCGGGGAAGGTTAAGTTTGCCCACCGGAAGTCCCCTGACCGGGAGTCGCGGCGACTTCGTATACTCGCCTCAAGTCGCCCGTGTTTTGAACACGGTATTAAGTATTGGGAAGTGGTGATATTTTGGCCTTCTGTGGAAGAGTGTGGAGTTGTATCTGCCTTATATACACATTTGGATTCGCCCTTCATTGTTATTGGTTTAGCTGGCCGATTGATTATTCTCGGTCCAGCCGGTACTATACAAACTTCAAGTGTCTTATTGGTTTAGCTGGCCGATCGACTATTCTCGGTCCAGCCGGCACTATACAAAGTTCAAGTGTATTGCCCAACGAGCTCCCCGGTGACGATTTCCGCCCAGGAGCTACCCCTAGTCCTAACCCTCATCTCCCTATTGGACGGATTTTCCACTTTTCGCCCTAGGGTCCACCAGGAGAGCGAACCGCCAGTACTGACGGGTACACAAGGTGAGCTTTCAACATGGAACATCCGAGTCGTCACGATCAAGCGGATGGCAGTGACCGATCCAGCCGGCCGGATGCTGGATCGGATCATGACTCGGATGGACGGAGTACCCTCTCCGACAGTCAGTCGTCTGGCCCGTGGGTGTTCGCGTCTCAGGAAGATTTTCTGAGAGCGACTACACCACAATGGTGCGCGTGCCCGGATCTCTTGGTGACCCTGGATATCACCGCGAGTCCCTAGCGGGCGAAAGACCTAAACTTGTCAAATTTGTTGACGAT
The DNA here is from genome assembly GCA_001887855.2 of Sclerospora graminicola. NCBI lineage: Eukaryota > Oomycota > Peronosporomycetes > Peronosporales > Peronosporaceae > Sclerospora > Sclerospora graminicola. The sequence goes on along the minus strand of MIQA02020850.1, from coordinate 7,873 downwards.
GTTGTGTTGGGTGCATTGGGGGAAGGCATATCGCCCCCAATGCTGCTGAAGATGGAAGGATGCGATGGTCGCCTCGGATTGGAGGAGTTCGAGGTTGACATTAAAGAAGAAGTTACTCCCCTAGAGGCTCCGCCGGGGGCGGATTACGGTACTACCTACGGCAGTGCCGGCCGCTACACGGATGGAGCCGGATCGGACTATGGTGCAAGTCGCCATAGTCCGAAGAAGGATCATGGTTCCGACCATGATCCTAAAGAACGAATGCATATTTTGGATATAAAAGAAAAGATAAAGGAAGAAAAAGCGGAAGTCGGATACGACCGGAGTGGGAAGCCGGCCGGATCGGGACCAAGTCGCGATCTGGCCCCCCTACCCCTAAAGAAACCGGATTGGCAGGAATGGGATTATTCGACCTACAAAGGCAAACCGCGATTCGAAGAGGAAGAAGAGAAGCAGGACGGCCTATCGACGGATATCGACTTGGAGCGTGCTTTCCATCTTCACGAGTTGGGGCAATTCTTGCGGACGGATAAGGTACTAAAAATAACACGGCCGAAGATCATAGGTGGATTGAAAGGTCCCGTCTCTCCCCCAACTCTCTCAGACGGCCACGTGTCCCTCATTAGAGGACTATTCGACCAACTCAAACAAGCCGGCATCAACACCGGTGTGTTTGATCCGAACGAGTTGTTTGATCTGAAGATGGACAAGTTGAAGGAGGCGTCCAGCGCCCTGCACGACCACTTGGTACCGCTAGTGGGTTGCTCGTCGCCGTCGAAAAAGATGACAGCTACGACTGGAGTGGCGCCGTCCACGCCGCCGGCGACAAGCAAACCGGCCGGTATACACTCGGGCTCTTCGCAGTACGAGTCTGCCCCTTCGGAAGCGGACTCATCTGATTTATCGGTGGGTATCACCGGCATGACGCTTGGCCCAAGGGGAGCAGCGCGTGTGGCGACAGCCATGAGACTTGGAGGACGCGAGGATCCGGGTACGCCCGAGCGGAAGAACGCCGGCCAGTACAGCGTACAGGCCTGGCGGACAGCGACGGCGGATCCAGAACCGAAGGAGGAAGACGAAGACGCGGATGGACGGGTTAAGAAGGGATGCCAATCTGGCAGCCCGGCTGCCCCTCAAGGCGCCCCTCAAGTCGCCCCTCAGGCCGCCCATCAAGTCGCTCCTCAGGTGCCGGATCACCTGCAAAACATGTTCTCGGCGATGATGGAGCGATACTTGGAAGAGCAACGTCAGCTGAGCGCCAGCCGCGGCAGTCCGAAGTCACCGGACCAGCCTGCTCGTCGTGGAACACAGGCCCCCGAACCAGTCCAGTACTATGCGAGGGAGCCGAGTGATGAAGATATGGAGTCGGTGCGGTCCAAGCAAAGTGAACCCCATGCCGCCCCGCCGTGCCGTCAGACAGGTCGCCGGACCGGACGTCGGCCAACGAACAGGAAGCTGTCTCTCAGCGACGTGGATTTGGAATCCGTCAGGTCGGCCAAGTACCATTACGATCCGGATGACTTGGATCTGGGGATGGCCCGCCGAGCCCATATGGCCTCGGCCCAGGCGTTTGACGCGGATTCGGGAGCGATCACGAGGGTGCGAATGTCGGCCACGTCCGAGCTGAAAGACTTCACCGGACACGACGCGGACGAGGACCAGGCCCGAGGATGGTTGAGCAAGACGAAGTCGGCATTTCTCAGAGACCGGACGTCGGACTATGAGAAATGCCTGATCTTCGGGGATCTGATGAAGGGACCAGCGAAACACTGGATCCAACAGCTCAGCCGGGAAACCCGAGGAAATTGGAGGGGATTGGCCGGTGCGTTCGAGGAGCAATACTGCGGAGCTGGAATGTCAGCGGCGCGACAATATTTTCACTCCAAGAAGCGACCGGATGAGACTCCCCTGGAGTATCTCCATCGTTTGAATGTCGCTGGCATGAGAGCGGATATTCCCGTTAAAGAAGATACCAGCCGGTCGGAAGCTGCCCGCGAACACGTGGAACTTTTCATCAGCACGTTGGACGATCGGGAGCTGGCAAACCAGCTGGCGTTACTGCGGGTGAAGAATACGACGGAGCTGGAAGTGACGTTGCGCACGTACTTAAGGGCGAAGAAGCAAGGCCCCAAGGCAGCAGTTGGAACCGGCCGTTTCAAGTCCCGATTTAACGCGGAACAAGGAGGCCGGCCGCCATCTACCAGGACGGTCCGAGCCGTCCGCATGGTCGCCCGAGAGTCAGACGCGACCAGCTCGGAAGAGGAGTATCAGCGATCTGGGGGCGAGTCTGAGGAGGAACAGTATCGGTACCTTTTCTCGGCAGAAGCCAGTCAGCCGTCCAGGCTGCCAGCTGGTTCCGGTCAGTCGAAGAGTTTTCCGGCTCGAGCTGACCAGGATTACCCTAGGCGCAAGTGCACTCACTGTGGGTCCATCAAGCATGACGACCGGAGCTGCTGGAAGCGGCTGACGTGCAAGAAGTGCGAGAGGAAGGGACACCCGGCGGAACATTGTCTGTTCACGTGTAAGGCTTGCGGGGAGGTGCATGAGGCGGGACTGTGCCCAATTGAAGAATTCTACAACCTGTTGAAGAAGTGGTACGTCCCGACCAAGCATTCTGGAATGCTGCCGCCCGGAGCGGAAAAGATGTTAAACTAGATCGCTCGCCAGGTTGGAATCTGGTTCGAGCCGAGCGGTCTAGTGTTAGTATCTATGCATATGTCGGTAAAGAGGATAATCAAGAAGCAAAGCAAAGGATAACCGACAATACATGTAAGTTTGACGATTACGTCACCCGGTCCCCGGCCGGTACGGCTGACCCCTTCCTGGTGAGCAGTATACGGACGGATGAGTATTCCCGGTCTGAAGTGCGAATGGAATTGAACTTGTTACCTGGCGAGTCGCGAGGTTATTGGAAGTATCACTCGCCGGATAAATGGTTCAAGCAGGCCAAGGCGGATGGAAAAATCAATAACCAGAAAGCTACCATGTTGTTCGACTCTGGCGCAGAAGTGTCTATCGTAGACACCACCTTTGCTCGTAAGGTGGGGTGTGAGATAGACGAGACGAAGCGGCAGGAATGTATAGGCATTGGAGAGAGTTCGTACATGACCCAAGGAAGGACAAGAGTCAAGATTACGTTAGCTGGGTCGTTGGTATATTACTTTACCGCCTGGGTAGGCAAGTTGGCCGGGCAGGATGCAATTTTGGGCATGGATTTTATGGTCCCGGCCGGTATAAGGCTGGACTTATCGCATGGAACATTGACGTTGCCGGACGAGGTACAGATCCAGCTGGCCGGCCGGCGGCCCTTATATGGCGCCTACGTCCAGTTCCTCAAGCTAGGTCAGTTTGTAACGGTGCCAGTGGGAAAGGCGGTGGAAGTAATGTTACGGCCGCACGACCGACGGAGTAAGTTATGGCTGACAAGGGGCGAGTGCTGGGTACCATCTGTGGTTAAAGGGAGTAGTCATCTCAACTTCATAAGCGTGACCAACATCTCTGAAAAACCCCTCACCTTGCATGAAGATGTGATTATTGGAATGTGGCTGGCCGAGGATAAAGTGCCCCGCCGGCCGGGCTATGTCACTGTTGGCTCAAGACGCTATATCGAGTGGCAAAACCTGGCTTTTCAGGCAACCACCGATCTGGTCAGCGAAGAGGAAGAAGTAGAAGAGGACCAGACTCCGATGGTGGATAAACCCGTGTACCGGACCCCTTCTAAAATATTGACGCGGAGCCGGCCGTCGCCGGATCCGGCCGAATGTATTGATCGAAGCTACGCCCCGATCGCGGAACTGGTTTTGCCCACTCAGAGGGAGACGGACGAACGACAGAGTCGGGAGAAAGGACCAAGCAGAGTTGCATATACGGTCAGCCCCGATGACGGTTGTGACGACCGAAGTGAAAGCGGATCGGCCCAGCCGGCCGAGCAGGATCCCGAAGCGGCCGAAGCCGATCAAGTCTGCATTCATGAAGGGGGCGAACTATACGTTGAAGGCATGGAAGAGCAGATGGCGGTGCTACCTGAGGTGACCCCCTGCCCCCCAGCGGTCACTATCGACGATCTACAAGTGGGAGACCCGGATGTGAATACCCCGGAGGAGATCAGCAGATTGAAGGATATTATATGGAAAAGACGACATCTGTTGATCGGACCAGGGAACGCACTTCCTCCGGCCGCCCATGGAGCGGTATGTGATATTGATGTGGGAGGCGCCAAGCCGGTAGCACAGAGATGCCGAAGAGTCGCCCCCCAATATCGGGAAAAGCTGTCAGAGCTTATCAAGGGTTTGCTAGCTACCAAGATAATTCAGCCGTCCACCTCGCCATGGGCTTCGCCCATTGTAATTATTATTAAGAAGAATGGGGTGGATATAAGGTTGTGCATCGATTACCGGCTGGTGAACCGGCTGACTAAGCTGATGATTTATCCGATGCCGCTAATAAACGACCTGCTGGAGGACCTGGATAAAGTTTTGTGGTATTGCTCACTGGACATGGCCAGTGGATTCTGGGTGGTCTCTATGACCGATCGTGCACGGGAGATCTCTGCATTCGTGACGCCTTTCGGGTTGTTCGAGTGGAACCGGATGCCGTTCGGTCTGAAGAACGCTCCGCAGATTTATCAACGGTTGATAGATAACGCGCTGTACGGACACTTCAAGATCAAGGCGGATCAAGATCCGGCTCTGGTCGGGGATGTGTTCGCCGAAGGTGACCCGGACCCCGACCCCAAACCTTCAGTTTGGGGGCGGCGGTCTTACATTGATGACATTCTCGTTACGGCAACTACCTGGGATTTAATTTGTGACAAAGTGGAGAAGCTGATGATTACGTGTAAGAAGTGGAATCTTTCGATTAGTGTGGTTAAGAGTTTCTGGGGAAAGACTAAGGTGACCTATTTGGGCCATCAGGTTTCGATTGCCGGATTGGAGGCTAACCCGAAGGATTTGGAGTCCTTGAGTAATCTGCCTTTCCCACGATCCCTAAAGGCTATGCAATCCTTTTTGGGGAGCCTGAATTATTACAGTCGGTTCATCGAAGATTTTGCAGTCTATGCGGCGGTCTTGTATGAGTTGCGGGAGGTGGATTACCATAAGCTGAGAGAGCAGGATAGGCAAGCGGAGACGCAAGCCGGGCCGGCAATTTCAGCCAATGAGGAAGCGCCCTTTTCGGTTATTTCAGCCAATGAGGAAGCGCCCTTGTCTGCCCAGACAAGCGACCGGCCGCCGGACCCCGACGCGGCCGGCCCGGACGATCATATGACCCGAGCGATGGTGGCTTTTGGCATGTTAAAGGCGAAGATGGCGACCACACCGGTCCTGAAACATTTCGATGTTGATAAGACTCCGGTGATCATCATCTACGCTAACAAGTGGGCCATCTCGGCCGCTCTCGTGCAAGATCATGATGGAGTGTACTGTCCCGTGACCTTCACCAGCCGGACCCTGAAAGTTAATGAAGTTAATTACGGATTGGTGGATAAAGAAGTTCTGGCTCTATTACGGATCTTAGATGTGTGTTATACGATGCTGGTGTCTCGGCCTATCAAAGTACTCTCCAGACGGTCGACCCTATCATGGCTCTTGACGGCGAACGGGATTGACGGTCGGCTGGGGAGATGGGCGGCTCTGCTGTCTCAGTGGTCCCTCGAAGTGATTAAGTGTACTAAAGGGGAAGAGGAAATACTGGGCACACTGGCTGCCAGCATTACTCCCAGGGCGGAAGTGGAGGAGCACTGATAGCGATCACACCGGAAGCAGCCTCGACAAACTATCGTATTGCCGCCACCAACAGTGGGACCCACGGAGGAACTAATGGTTTTGAGTTTCGATGGGTCGGCGAGTGTAAAGAAAGGGGTCGGAGCCTATAGTGCCATTTTGTGGAAGTTGCCCGAATGGAAGGCGATCGCGGCCGCCTCGGATTTCACGCCCGGCATCACGGTGAACGAAGCGGAGTATAGGGGATTACTGCTGTCCCTAGATCTGTTAGCTGGCCGGACACAGGGGCGGATCATCATATGCGGTGATTCCAACCTAGTGATCCGGCAAATCACCGGAGAGATAGATTGTAAGGCGCCGCGGCTGAGACTGTTAAATGATCGAGTTATGTCCGCCTTGCGGAGATGGCCGGAGCACGAATTGCTGCACGTCAAACGAGACTGGAATAACAGCGCAGACCATCTGGCCACCTTGGCCATGCGAGATCAGACCGGACTCACCGCTTCGGATCCAGGATTGTTGGACGAATTGGGGGAGATGAACAGACTGTCGGAGATAATCAAACTGGCCGCTAGCGACGAGGGTCCCTCGCCCGAATCCAGCCGTCCCGTGGAAGAGGAATATAGCGACCGCGACTGGGAACAGGACGTCCACGCCCGATTGGACCAAGAAGTGCCCTGCAGCAATGAAAGGTCCCTCTAGGCGGACCCCGAGCAGACCTGGCGGGGCTAACTACGGTTAGTAGTCAACAGTGAATGTTTGGAGTGGGAACGGAAGAAGAACAGATGGATGTATTAAAAAAGGAAAACTGAGAGAAATAGAAGAATTAAAGCGAACCCGACTACTCATCCCCGTCGATGATTATACTTGCCTCGGAGCCGAGTCACGCGAAGCCCAGGGTGGTCGGAGGGCCGTGCGCGGTATTGATTGCGCCAAGGATCTTGCCGGTCGATGGCCGCCAAAGATTGAGAAAGAGAGGTGGTCCGATCCAACGCACCTAGGCCGGGATACCACGTCCCTCCTTCCGCTGCATTTCCACTCCTGCGGTTTGGTAGATGGAGCATGAACGGGAAAAGAAACAGGTCCAAGTCACATCTACCATCCCGGATACCCGCCATGATAAACGTACACAGACGGACCCACGCCTCGGAAGCTCGTCCCCGACGATTCTTACGGGCAAGGGAGTACCTGCGGAGGGACTCGTCCGCTCGCTTGTCCTCGGCCGAGATGTACAGGAAGTGGGTGGACTCCCAGATGGCCCGAGCGTGAACCAAGGTGAAATCATGAAGTCTCGCTTTGAATTCCGCGAACCATGGATCGGATGGAAGCCCCATATCCGGCATCTTGGCGTGCAAGATTTTCCAGGGTTCGGTCTCCATGAGTGTGTCGATGGCGCCCGACTTCATCAGGTCAGGGTCCCAAGTCTTTCGAGACGGTGCCTTGTAAGATCGTGGGAACAACCAGAGATGCGGACGGGACAGAGATTGAGCAAGTTGGGAACTGGAGATATCAGCCAGGCTGGTATTGCCCAGTTGCTCGACTGGCCAAGGCAGTATAGCAGACCGATCCGCCCCACTGGGGAAACGCCCTCCCGATAACCATAGAAGCGGAAGTTTGGGAAAAGAGGGCGCAAGAGGAAGAGTACTCCTCCGGACTCTAGACATGGCTGCCGGTCGGTGGGGTCGGCGTGTAGTACGTGACCCGGCCGGGGTTGAGCGTCGTTGTTTGGCCGGAGCCTGGGAAAGAGGTTCCTCTGAGTCACTCAGGTCGGGAGGGGTCAACCACTGATCAGGGATGTCCTCGTCGTTGTCTTCCACTTTCTCCTCGGCCACTCCGTCGGAACTCGAGTTACGCGCGACCGGAGCGGCCGGGGCGTCGACGATGCTGGGAAGCAAGGATGGGTCGGACGGCTCATGTTCCCCGGAACCAAAACCTGCCGGCGGCGGAGTCTGCAGATCGATGATCTGATCGGATTTCATTTGACCCGTCGTTCGCCCACCGGAACGGGAAGGGCGGCGACGGGTATCCGCGCGAGAACGGGATAACGCAACATTGACTCGCTGGGCCTCGTAATCCTCGTCTTCTTCGTCATCATCATAGATAACCGAAGGGGAGGATGGCCCCGAGTCCGAAGAAGAATTAGGCGACGCGGC
>MIQA02020848.1:0-14857 GCA_001887855.2 Sclerospora graminicola | reverse complement strand
ATTCAGCCGTCCACCTCGCCATGGGCTTCGCCCATTGTAATTATCATTAAGAAAAATGGGGTGGATATAAGGTTGTGCATCGATTACCGGCTGGTGAACCGGCTGACTAAGCTGATGATTTATCCGATGCCGCTGATAAACGACCTGCTGGAGGACCTGGATAAAGTTTGTGGTATTGCTCATTGGACATGGCCAGTGGATTCTGGGTGGTCTCTATGACCGATCGTGCACGGGAGATCTCTGCGTTCGTGACGCCTTTCGGGTTGTTCGAGTGGAATCGGATGCCGTTCGGTCTGAAGAATGCCCCGCAGATTTATCAACGGTTGATAGATAACGCGCTGTACGGACACTTCAAGATCAAGGCGGATCAAGATCCGGCTCTGGTCGGGGATGTGTTCGCCGAAGGTGACCCGGACCCCGGCCCAAAACCTTCAGTTTTTGGGCGGCGGTCTTACATTGATGACATTCTCGTTACGGCAACTACCTGGGATTTATTGTGTGACAAAGTGGAGAAGCTGATGATTACGTGTTAAAAGTGGAATCTTTCGATTAGTGTGGTTAAGAGTTTCTGGGGAAAGACTAAGGTAACCTATCTGGGTCATCAAGTGTCGATTGCCGGATTGGAGGCTAATCCGAAGGATTTGGAGTCCTTGAGTAATCTGCCTTTCCCGCGATCCCTAAAGGCTATGCAATCCTTTTGGGCAGCCTGAATTATTACAGTCGGTTCATCGAGGATTTTGCAGTCTATGCGGCGGTCTTGTATGAGTTGCGGGAGGTGGATTACCATAGGCTGAGAGAGCAGGATAGGCAAGCGGAGACGCAAGCCGGGCCGGCAATTTCAGCCAATGAGGAAGCGCCCTTTTCGGGTATCTCAGCCAATGAGGAAGCGCCCTTTTCGGGTATTTCGGCCAATGAGGAAGCGCCCTTTTCGGATATTTCGGCCAATGGGAAAGCGCCCTTGTCTGCCCAGACAAACGACCGGCCGCCGGACCCCGACGCGGCCGGCCCGGACGATCATATCACCCGAGCGATGGTGGCTTTTGGCATGTTAAAGGCGAAGATGGCGACCACACCGGTCCTGAAACATTTCGATGTTGATAAGACTCCGGTGGTCATCATCTACGCCAACAAGTGGGCCATCTCGGCCGCTCTCGTGCAAGATCATGATGGAGTGTACTGTCCCGTGACCTTCAGCAGCCGGACCCTGAAAGTTAGTGAAGTTAATTACGGATTGGTGGATAAAGAAGTTCTAGCTCTATTACGGATCTTAGATGTCTGTTATACGATGCTGGTGTCTCAGCCTATCAAAGTACTCTCCAGACGGTCGACCCTATCATGGCTCTTGACGGCGAACGCGATCGACGGTCGGCTGGGGAGATGGGCGGCTTTGTTGTCTCAGTGGTCCCTCGAAGTGATTAAGTGTACTAAAGGGGAAGAGAAAATACTGGGCACACTGGCTGCCTGTATTACCCCCAGGGCAGAAGTGGAGGAAGCACTGATAGCGATCGCACCTCGGAAGCGGCCTCGACAAACTATCGTATTGCCGCCACCAACAGTGGGACCCACGGAGGAACTAATGGTTTTGAGTTTCGATGGGTCGGCGAGTGTAAAGAAAGGGGTCGGAGCCTATAGTGCCATTTTGTGGAAGTTGCCCGAATGGAAGGCGATCGCGGCCGCCTCGGATTTCACGCCTGGCATCACGGTGAACGAAGCGGAGTATAGGGGGTTGTTGCTTTCTCTAGATCTGTTGGCTGGCCGGACACAGGGGCGGATCATCATATGCGGTGATTCCAACCTAGTGATCCGGCAAATCACCGGAGAGATAGATTGCAAGGCGCCGCGGCTGAGACTGTTGAATGATCGGGTTATGTCCGCCTTGCGGAGATGGCCGGAGCACGAATTGCTGCACGTCAAACGAGACTGGAATAACAGCGCAGACCATCTGGCCACCTTGGCCATGCGAGATCAGACCGGACTCACCGCTTCGGATCCAGGATTGTTGGGTGAATTGGGGGAGATGAACAGACTGTCGGAGATAATCAAACCGGCCGCTAGCGACGAGGGTCCCTCGCCCGAATCCAGCCGTCCCGTGGAGGAGGAAAATAGCGACCGCGACTGGGAACAGGACGTCCACGCCCGATTGGACCGAGAAGTGCCCTGCGGCAATGAAAGGTCCCTCTAGGCGGACCCCGAACAGACCTGGCGGGGCTAACCACGGTTAGTAGTCAACAGTGAATGTTTGGAGTGGGAACGGAAGAAGAACAGATGGATGTATTAAAAAAGAAAAAAACTGAGAGAAATGGAAGAATTAAAGCAAGCCCGACTACTCATCCCCGTCGATGATTATACTTGCCTCGGAGCCGAGTCACGCGAAGCCCAGGGTGGTCGGAGGGCCGTGCGCGGTATTGATTGCGCCAAGGATCTTGCTGGTCAATGGCCGCCAAAGATTGAGAAAGAGAGGTGGTCCGATCCAACGCACCTAGGCCGGGATACCACGTCCCTCCTTCCGCTGCATTTCCACTCCTGCGGTTTGGTAGATGGAGCATGAACGGGAAAAGAAACAGGTCCAAGTCACATCTACCATCCCGGATACCCGCCATGATGAACGCACACAGACGGACCCACGCCTCGGAAGCTCGTCCCCGACGATTCTTACGGGCAAGGGAGTACCTGCGGAGGGACTCGTCCGCTCGCTTGTTCTCGGCCGAGATGTACAGGAAGTGGGTAGATTCCCAGATGGCCCGAGCGTGAGCCACGGTGAAATCATGAAGTCTCGCTTTGAATTCCGCGAACCATGGATCGGATGGAAGCCCCATATCCGGCATCTTGGTGTGCAAGATTTTCCAGGGTTCGGTCTTCATGAGTGTGTCGATGGCGCCCGACTTCATCAGGTCAGGGTCCCAAGTCTTTGGAGACGGTGTCTTGTAAGATTGTGGGAATAACCAGAGATGCGGACGGGACAGAGAGTGAGCAAGTTGGGAACTGGAGATATCAGCCAGGCTGGTATTGCCCAGTTGCTCGACTGGCCAAGGTAGTATGGCAGACCGATCCGCCCCACTGGGGAAACGCCCTCCCGATAACCATAGAAGCGGAAGTTTGGGAAAAGGGGGCGCAAGAGGAAGAGTACTCCTCCGGACTTTAGACTTGGCTGCCGGTCGGTGGGGTCGGCGTGTAGTACGTGACCCGGCCGGGGTTGAGCGTCGTTGTTTGGCCGGAGCCTGGGAAAGAGGTTCCTCTGAGTCACTCAGGTCGGGAGGGGTCAACCACTGATCCGGGATGTCATCGTCGTTGTCTTCTACTTTCTCCTCGGCCACTCCGTCGGAACTCGAGTTACGCGCGACCGGAGCGGCCGGGGCGTCGACAATGCTGGGAAGCAAGGATGGGTCGGACGGGTCATGTTCCCCGGAACCAAAACCTGCCGGCGGCGGAGTCTGCAGATCTATGATCTGATCGGATCCCACTGGACCCGTCGTCCGCCTACCGGAGCGGGAAGGGCGGCGACGGGTATCCGCGCGAGAACGGATTAATGCAACGTTGACTTGCTGAGTCTCGTAATCCTCGTCTTCTTCGTCATCGTCGTAGATAACCGAAGGGGAGGATGGCCCCGAGTCCGAAGAAGAATTAGGCGACGTGGCCGCTGGTTCAGAAGAGGGCACGGCCGCTGATTCAGAAGAGAGCACGGCCGCTGATTCAGAAGAGGGCACGGCCGCTGACTCAGAAGGGGGTGTGGCCGCTTCGGATTCCGAGTCCTCTTCAGAGTTAGAACTAGGAGTGAGGCCGGTTCTACCGGGATGTATTGAGGGGATGGAAGAGGGGACCGCTCCGCGAACAGGTTGTCCTCGCTCTCCGACCCGGGCTCTTCCCCGTCGTCCGACTTGTCTGGGGGACATTGGCGCGAGGGCGGGGATTCGCTCTGCTTCCTCTTCTTAGGCGGGCTGGCATCAGCCAAAAGGGGGCTGGAGCCGGCCGGACGTTTTTGCCCCTGCGATCCTGCCGGGGCGGACGAAGAGTTGGGACTGGCAAGGGGCGAGTCGGAGCCGGCGGGAGGTTCCTCAGGTTCCGACCCTGCTGCGGCAGGCAACGGGGTTGGGTTCGGCGGAGAGGTCTTCCACTGATCCACCATTCCCAAGACAGACAAGACGGATTCCCGTACCTCGGGAGGAGCTCGAAAAAGGGGAGCGGCCTGGCTCTGAGTCGCCTCGAGCTGGTTTTGGAGTCCACACAATAAGGACCTAAAACGATCCTCTTTATCCAGCATGGCATGACAAACACGGTCCGCCCGAGCCAGTATGGCATGGGCGTCGGAATTCTCCTGGCGGGCCCGGTACAGCTCAGACCGCAACTCCTGTTGCCGAGAAGTGGCTTCTTGCAACTGCCGCTCCAGATCCGTGATTTGGCGAAGGGCCTGGGCGTGGGAGTCGCGCAGGTGGTCACGGTTGTCCCGCACCTTATCCAGGTCTTGGGACACCTGGCGGAGCCGGGTACGAAGATGCGTAAGCTCCCGAGACATGTCCGGAATTTTGGCAGATTGCTGTTTCAGCTGTTCTAACTGTTGAACTGCGGAGTGACAAGAAAATAAAAAACTGTAAGCAACTGGGCCATCACGTAAGAAGAAACGAGGCACTCACGCTGAAGCTTGGATCGTTGGACCAATTCCTGATTGGCAGACCGGAGAGGTTCAACGACGTCCTCCAACATGCGGAGGCGGTTGCGCTCTCCCGTCAGGATGGCGACTTGGCACTCGAGATCGGCCACTTGTCTCTGGAGATCGATTACTTCCGGAGATGGACCCCGAGCGGCGGCTTCGTCAGCCCGGCGGTTGGCAGCGGCGAGTTGACGAACCAAGTCGGCCTGGATCTGCTCCAAGCCATCCACCTGGGCGGTCAACATGTCCAGCCTCTTTTCCATCCCCGCTGTCTCGGAGATCGGGGTGGATGGCGCGGCCGCTCGTTGTAGAGCGTCCGTGAGCTGACCTACAATGGCCCTGAGGCGGGCCACCTCATCCTCCGCTGTTTTGCGACCGAGTTTCAGTTCGGCGACCCGGGGGTTCAGGCGGTCCAACATCGCGCAAGAAGTTTTGAAGCTCTGAGACAGAGCTTCATAGTTGTCCTGACAGGATCGAAGCTCCTCCCGAAGGGAAGAAACGACGACTTTCAGTCTGTCTCGGTCGCCGCAGGCTTGGCCGTGAACGCGGAGCGCAGCCTCGGCGTCAGCGGACGACAGCACCAGATCGGGAGTGCGAGACGATTTCGGCGGTTGTGCGATCTCCACTCCGCTGGCAGGCGAGTCGTCGTCCACGAGAACAAGACGGCAGACGTTGGCCTTGTCAATTTGCAAGACTGGAGATTAATCAAGACAATGTCAGTATTGGTGGACATGCATGCTAGCCAGTGCGGAGACCGACCGAGTCCATGGAGATGTTATAAAGTGGTGGGGTGACGTACCAAAGCGAGGCATGGATGAGCGGTATCGGGTCAAGTGAGTTCGAGTGAGATCGTGTCCCGACCGTTGTGCGGCCGTGTCGCGACTCAGGGGCGGCTGTGGTGAAGCGACTTATAAAATAATGTAAGGTACTTTCCAAAGGGCGCATCCTGATTGGTGGAAATAAGGGCCAAGGGTGTAGGCGCCGGATAGTCGCCGCCGAGGAATTCTACAAGCGGCCAGGTGGCGCCAGGCTGGAAATCAAGTCGGCGGGCCTGACCAGGGGCGAGGATAGTCGGATAAGCGGGCTGAGCAGACGGAAGGACTATGGAGGTTGGACGGCCGAGGCGCGGATGGCGGACGGCCAAGATGGCGGACTGTTCGTGAGGATGGAATGAAGGGAGCCTGAGAGGAGAGTATTGTTCTAGTGGAAGGAGTATGCACCGGGATCGTAGGAGAGACTGTCAAGGGACTGCTAGCGTCAGCGGCCGAGGGGCGCGGATGGGTGGCTATCCGGCCGAGCCGGCCGGGTACAATGTACCATTCGGACTGGTACCATATGGGTTCGGTGTACCGGCCGGGTTGGTACCATTTGGGGTTGGTGTACCGGCCGTACCGGTACACAGAGTCGGAGTTAGCCGGGTTGCGTTGGGTAAGGTACATGACTGGTCAGACGTGTTGTTGAGGTAGGTTACACAAAGGGAGTATTGGACATAGGATAAATCAGTATACGTTTCGCTTTCTTAGACACAAGTCGCTTTTATTGGTTCACGGCAGAGGGCTAACAAGGTCCCCTCTTGCTGTTATTGGTTTGCCCGGGGAAGGTTAAGTTAACCCACCGGAAGTCCCCTGACCGGGAGTCGCGGCGACTTCGTATACTCACCTCAAGTCGCCCGTGTTTTGAACACGGTATTAAGTATTGGGAAGTGGTGACATTTGGCCTTCTGTGGAAGAGTGTGGAGTTGTATCTGCCTCATATACACATTTGGATTCGCCCTTCATTGTTATTGGTTTAGCTGGCCGATCGATTATTCTCGGTCCAGCCGGTACTATACAAACTTCAAGTGTCCTATTGGTTTAGCTGGCCGATCGACTATTCTCGGCCCAGCCGGCACTATACAAAGTTCAAGTATATTACCCAACGAGCTCCCCGGTGACGATTTCCGCCCAGGAGCTACCCCTAGTCCTACACCTCATCTCCCTATTGGACGGATTTACACTTTTCGCCCTAGGGTCCATCAAGAGAGCTAACCACCCAGTACTGACGGGTACACAAGGTGAGCTTTTAACATGCAACATTCGAGCAGTCGCGATCAAGCGGATGGAAGCGACCGATCCAGCCGGCCTCAAGCCGGATCGGATCATGACTCGGATGGACGGAGTACCCCCTCCGGTAGTCAGTCGTCTGGGACCCCCGTGGGTGTTCGCGCCTCAGGAAGATTTTCTGAGAGCGACTACACCACACTGCAGCGTCATTTTAGGGTTTTGGAAATCAGTCCAGATTATGCAGTGAAGGTCACAGCAATTAAAAAAGGCAAACCTGCAGCCTGGAAAGCATTATTTAAGTCCATGTACCAGGAAACTTTACAACCTTCCCCAGGTGGAGACACTAAACCACCACAACTTATTATGGAACAGGATCAGGTAGATCCAGGTCGGTACTGAGGGCATCGCACTGGACATACTACAATACTATGATCTCAACAGTTTAGATATTTTCACGAAACATAAGTTACTGAAGGATTTGGAATTTACGAAGGAAATTGGATCAGTAGGGACGTCAAGCCCACAAAGTATGACCATAGTGTTAAGTCAGAATGTACGTGGATTCGCCCATAAAGATATCTCGGATTGGATGAAGGGTAGTGCGGAGTGTATGGCGCAAATAATACTACTATAGGAGACACATATTGTCTCCAATGAAGAAAAGGACAAACTTTCTCTTGAATGGGCACCTCTGTGGGGTGCTAAAGGGAGTAATAAGATTCTTTCCTATTGGAGTGTGCACCCACAGAAACAAGGAGGAGTGGCGATATTGATATGTCCGGATATTGCAGATCAGATCACTCCATTTGCTCCTGAAAAAAAAAGTGGTCAAATCGAGTCATGCTTGTGTACTGGAATGATTGTTTGATAATTAATGTTTACGGTCCGTCAAGTGATGTAAAGCATCGGGAAGTGTTTTTTGGACATCTAAGACTTTGTTTTGAACGACGTCCTAAACATTGTGTACTCGGGGGAGATTTTAATTGTGTTGACACTCCGGCCTTAGACAGGTTAGGGGGCAATTGATCCATACGACCGGAATGTTCTGCTTTATTTCGACTTGTTTCTGACTGGCAAATGTGGGATGCGCGACTTTTGATGATAGAGATAGTCATTGATCCGGCTGAACACTATACGTATTGGCGAGGCAACTTAGCCAGTCGCAAAGATAGATTTTATGTTTCTGACAACTGGAAAAGCTGGGTGATGTGGGTAACAGTGGAGCCTCCGCCAGTTCTCTCGGATCACAACCAAATCCTTCTTTGTCTGAAGGACCCCAGCGTCTCGAGACGACGGATCTCACATAGAAAAATGCCGTATCCCTTCCCAGGTTCTACTCAAGAAAAGACCCGTATAATGATTTTGGACAGACTTATGGAGTGTAACCTTACCATTACTGATGCAGTAAGTTGGGATCACTGGATTAACGAATGCCGAGATATTATTTTCAGAGTAAGAAGAAAGATGGCTCGACGAAGAAAGAGAAGGTTACGTCATCTCCAAAGAATAGTACGGGACAAGGCGAAGACAAGAAAACAGATTGTAAGAGCGATTTCAGAAGAAATGCATAAAGAACGCTCTGTTCGACGGGGGTTTCGTTTGCATAGATCGGCAGCAGATGTGCGTTGGCTTTTCAGAAGGGCCTCTGTCTGGAAACGTGATCAGACAGTATCCAGGATAGAGGCAGTGTCTGGACCTCCATTTCCGGCATCTTTATCGATTCCGGATAAATTTGCCGCCACTTGGAAACACATTCTTAGTTCAAGTCACCGGAAAGTAAGGAGTGTGAATCTATTAGAGGCATTACAACAGTTTATGACAGTCCAGGCAGACCGGATGGTAACCAAGCTCCAAAATGATGATTTAATGGCAGAAATTCAAGAGGAAGATGTCGAATGGGCGATTAAACTGATTGATAGGCAGAAGGCGGCAGGACATGATGGACTCGGCAACGACTTTTACAAGGATTTTTCAGAAGTCGTGGTAGGCCCCCTGACCAGAATGTTCAACGAAATCCTGGCAGGTGGAACACCACCTCAATCCTTTCTGAAGGCTGTGGTTATCCCTTTACGGAAGAAAGGGGATTCGAGCAATGCTTTGGATTACAGACCGATTTCATTGTTAACAACAGGATACAAACTTTTTGCAAAAATTCTAGCTCGAAGGCTGCAAGTTTTTCTGGGACATTTAATTGGGGAAACTCAGCAGGGGTTTGTAAGTGGACGGAGAATGGACAAAGCGGTGGTAATGATGCAGTCTCTTTTCGAAGTTTTAAAAAACAGCATAAACAGTCAGCGGCGCTGAAGGCTGGAATTCTATTCCTGGACTTTAGCAAGGCTTATGATACGGTTGACAGGAAGTACTTGTTTCTGGTGTTACGTCTCTTTGGTTTCTCGGCCCAGTTTGTCGATCTCATGCACAGAATTCACGATGGCACAACAGCAGAATTTCTGGTGAATAATGATTTTTCAAAGCCATTACCGGTAAGATCTGGGATTAGACAAGGCTGCCCATTAGCTCCTCTTTTATTCATTTTAGCGGTAGAGCCACTAGCTTTGGCTCTCCTTCAAGAACAGAGGATTCAGGGAATCCAGCCTGTAAAAAATGATCCATCATTTCATCACCGGTTTTCTGCGTTCGTAGACGATTCAACTATATTCCTCAAGCATGATGGCCAGGTGCCGATGGCACTGGCGGTGGTGCAACAATTTGGGGATTTGTCAGGATTACAGGTTCAGCCAGTCAAAAGTAAATTTGTGTTTTTAAATTCAAACTATGTACCAAAAAACTGGTACACCGTACCGGTCTTACCGGAAGGTGAAACCATTAGGTAACTTGGATATTTCTTTGGATGGGCGACTCTGACAACGGTTAATTGGGCATTACGACTGCGCAGTGTACAAAGACGATTAACAACAGCGACAGAATGTGGAACTGCGTTTATAGATAGAGTGTAATTATTTAATGTGATCGCGATCCCGTCTATTCTGTTCACAGCGCGGAGGTTTGAACCGCCGCCTGAGGTTGTGCAAGAATTAGTGTACATGCAGAAAAGTTTCATATGGAAAACAAGTACAACTGCAGAGAGAGGAAGACATAAGATTTCACCAACACTATTGTTCACCCCACACGTGGCTGGGGGAGTGGGTCTGATTTCTATTCTGGTTGCTATCAAAATGCAGCGATTGAAACTCGCGTGTCAGTGGCTTATAGCGACGCCGGACGGATACCAGTATCCCGGTTGCATTTATCTGGCATAGGGTTTACAATGGCAACACGACAAGTAATAACGCCACTTTCAGGTTATTCGGTATGTCAAGCCGGGCGATCACATCAACGGGGACGACCCAAGACAATCGCACGAACTATAATGGAGTGGCTAGGCCCGAGGGCGCAAGAGACTGACCAATTAAAGCAGTACACCACGCAGTTTTTACACAGGGCGATCGATCAAATGGAAGCAAGACTGGGAATGAAAGGACTCGGTCTCAAGCGGGATGAAAAGTTCACGATAACCCTAGACATTGATGCCTACCCGTTACACGGTCTTCTCCCAGATTCGATGGTATCTTTCTGGCGAACATATGACTGGGCATCGAATCCGGGGATCAGATAGGAGAGAGCGTCGACTTCGGTGTCCAGGAAATACGATCGCATCCCGCCGCTATCCATTCGAGAATTAGGCATTTTACAACGAAATCTATGTTTGTCTGGCAGGTACAGGGAGAGCAAGAGCTGTCGCATACAAGAGCTAAAGTGGGACGTTAACTGTGTGCGATAATCATAGCGTCGCCAAGAGTAGAATTCGGCCATCATATTGGGGAGCGGATGCAGTTACGACTGAGTCGGGGACCAACATGTCTGGAAAACTTCACTTTGGCTATCACGGCCCCAGGAAAAATAATCGGGAAAGGAAAGACACCGGAGGAAGAGGTGGGTCTTCAGCAACAAGCTGATGGAATCATATGGAAAGTCGTCGCCAGCACGAACCTTGTCCATAAAGATATGTCGTCTATAGTTGGAGTAAGGGTAGTTTTCAAGCCCCATTCGGATCTGCATCTAATAGGATGGGAGGTAGATGAGGGCACGCCGATAAGGAAGATATGGACTAAACTACGTCGGTCATTTCGGAAGCTGTATTTTCAGGGGGTCGCGCCACAATTAACGACTTTGCTTGGGAAGTGGAGAAGTAACTGCGCCCGAAATTCATGTTGGAACCATGTCCAAGACGTGGAACCTAATCAGGTATGGGACCATGATAATATGTTGTGTAACAGGGCTGCTGTTACGCGGCTTACACTGTTATTTGCAATGAGGAAGCGTGCAAATTGTGTTGGACCAAATGTAATTTGGTCCTACTTAGTTTACTTTAAATAAACCCAGTTAAGAAAATAATCAATGTATTAATTATAATCGATTAAGTATATATATATAATGATATATATATACTGTGAGGTGTGAGTGCTAGAAGGTAAGTTTAAGAGTGAATATATTTATGAGTGGTTAAGAGCTAACTAGTATAATTAGACCTAGACTAATCATAGTAACATGTAGTATAAAGCTGATCTAATGATATTTGTATCATTAGATGACTTGTCAGATTCAATTATATCAGAATCTGTTCTCAAAGGTGGATTATGACAACTTATAATCCAATGTTCACAATTTCATGTATTACGACTGAAATTGAACTGTGATATTTCTATTCAAATATCACTTATGTAATGGTACCCCATTACATCACCCCCCACTCAAGCTGGTTGGCCAATAATATATCGTAATATTGGCCAATCGAGTGGTGGCACTTGTTGGTCATAACGATATTCAGTTATAACTCATCTTGACCAGAAGTAATCTGATGGTCAGCAAACGCAGCGGCGCTCATACGAGCACTGCCGATGCATCGAAAACGGATATCACTTCTGCATCGCATGCGGAAGTGTCGTCGGATGCCGACGCTTCGAACGTAGTTTCGAGGCGCAAGGCAAATTCACAAGATCGCTTGTCTCTCGTGGCAGACGCTGTGGAAGCAGTGTCTAAGCGAGGGCGGGGAGACGTCGCGAATGCAGCGTCTTCCGCATCTCCACCTGCCGCAAGGCGGGTGTCAAAGAAGAAGTTTAACGACCTCTTCGGGGATTCATCCGACTCCGAGTATGAGGGCAAGGACGATAATGTCCCTGTCAGCTACTCTAGTGGGGTTAAGACCACCAAAATCGCTTCGCCGTTAAGTGATGGCGAAGTGGCTTCTGACGCCGTCGATTACGACAGCGACAATTCGATGAAGCGGTGGTATGAGGAGCGTAGGGCTCCTCCTGGACCTCGTCATTCGCCAGGCCGTAGCGAAGACGGCTTTGAGACGGTAGGTGGTGCCCCACCCACCAAGAAACATCGTGCGGAAGCGGCTTACACTGCTTCCGATTCATTGAGTCGTGTAGAACGCTATGTTCCGTACGAAGTGGGGTTTTGGACCCCCGCATGGGCTCTTGCCTATGATAGTGGTGGGCATATGAAACGTGATTGTCAATACCCACTGTTTGACATCAATGCCCTTGACGATTGCGAGGACCTTCGCAATCGTCGTTTCGATCGTAGTACTGACGATAGACGTCGGTACTTCATCGACCTTTTCTACCAGGCTCGTCACTATACGAACCGAAAAGGGTCGAAAAATAGTAAGGATGACAAAGACGCCCTTACTCAAAGTTGGAATGCCTTTGTTGAGAATTACAACAAGGATCCCGACAGGTACGTGAAGAAGGTTCACGCAAACCGCGAGCGCTTTTTAAAGTACTCGGTAACAGGTAAAATGGAGTATGTCCATTTCACTTGTATTAAAGAGGGTTTCTCTTGTGGGGTTCCTTCGAGCATGAAATGCCCGTGTTGTCCCCCTGGAGCTCCTCGGCTGACCGAAAAGGAGCTTAGAGGGTACCGAGGCTTCTCAGTACCCGCTGAAGTTAAGTGTTATGTCGATGCTCTCAAGGCATCGGAAGCTTCGCAGGCATCAGCACCTAACGTGGGCGTGCCGCCCTCGTCAACACTTAGTGCTGACGCTTCTTTTGAGTTCGAGGAGAAGTATCCTTCTCGAACTCACGCAGGAGGTCAGGGGCATCCGCCCTCAACACCTCGATCGGTTCCCAAGAGTCAAACTCTTGGGAATATCCCAACCCACGCACCAAGTACTCGGTACGCTGCCCCTTCTTATAGGGAACCGAGCGCTTCGAAAGCAAGCGCTCGAGAATGTAGCGCTTGTTCCCCTGACTGTCAATCAGGGGCGGCGTGGGTTGATAATTCCCTCGGCGCTGTCGTTGCGGCGCATGGGCATCAGGTCCGCAGCTTAGAGAAGCTGTATGACGCTTTACGCGAGGACATGTGCCATTCGATGAAAACGTATCGTTATCATCGGGACGAGATTCGTGAGATTCTCGATGCGCAAGTTGTGATGCAGAAGAAGAGTGATCTTCTGATGCTTGACGTTGACCGTCTAAAGTCGGAGGTGGAAACTCTCCAGGCTCTTCTGGCTTCCCACCAGCGGTTGGAGGCCGACTACAAGTCTCTCTTGGGAGACTTGAAGAAGCACGGCATTCGCCGTGGCGATGCGTCTCGTCCGAAGACGTAGACGATCGGTATGGTTTCAGTCTCCCAACGTAAAACGTTGGGTGGAGGCGCATGGCCGCGGGAATGTCTAAGGTATAGGCATTCCCTTTAACCCCTTGGACCTTAAAGGGCCCAATGAATTTAGGGAGCAACTTCCGTGTAGGGAAGTTGCTTATTGCATGTGTAGGCAGATTAGTTGTAGATAACATAACTAATTCACCTTTTTCAAAAGAATTTGTGTTCTTTCGTCCATTCTTGTCTGCATTCTGCTTCTGCTTGTCAAAAGCGGAAGCAAGCGCGTCTTTCACATAGCGTATTACAGCTTGACGCTGTAATACGAATTCATCTACTGCTTTGGTGGCAGTGGATGGGCTGTTTTCAGTGTCAGCAGCCATTGCTGCCGACACATATTCCGCATAAGCGGTTTCGGTTTCCGAAACTGCTTTTGTTTCTTCTGTGGTAACAGTAGAAAACTCTAGTTTTTCTTCACAAGTTGCAGCTGCAGCTTGTGCTTCGACTCGCTTAGAATTTGAGCGGGTCCCTCCCCCACTTAGATTTGGCGTACCGCCAAGTAAAGCCGGGGTTCGTGGATGCCGTAAGGCATTCACGTAAAACGGTGTGTGCTTGGTAGAAGCATGCACCGAGTTGTTTATAGCAAACTCAGTGAGTGGTAAGTAATCACTCCACTGCTCGAAGGCATGTGCGTAGGAACGCAGCATGTCGCCGAGAACGCGGTTAACGCGCTCAGTTTGCCCATCCGTTTCCGGATGGTCCGCGGTTGACATCTTCAACTGCGTGCCCAGTAATGAGAACGTTTCTTGCCAGAAACGCCCTGTAAATCTTGGATCACGATCCGAGACTATGTTCTCCGGCATTCCGTGTAAACGGAAAACCGTGTCAACGAATATCCGCGCCGTTTGCGCAGCGGTGACATTCGCTGACACTGCAGCAAGATGAACCATCTTACTGAAACGGTCTACAAAGACCACAATGCCTGTTTTCTGACTGTGATCAGCCGGAAGACCAAAGATAAAATCCATGGAAATGGACTTCCAACACTCTGTCGGAACCGGCAGAGATTGGAGGGGAGCCTGCGCTGACTGTGCGGGCTTGACGCGCTGGCAAATCTCGCAAGCGCGGACATACTTACGTACCCATTTGTATTGGTTACGCCAGTAGAAATCGCGTGCAAGAGAAGCATACGTCTTCTCTCGACCCTGATGCCCCGAAATCGGTGCATCATGGTACTCAAACAAAAGTTGATGTTTGAGATCATCGTCGTTTGGAACGACAATGCGGTTTACATCATCTTGGTCTGTGCTGTAAAGCAACAGACCATCGTGCAATTGATAGCGATGCACGCATGCGCGAAGGAACTCAGGGAGTTCCTTGCGTTTCCGATCTGATTGATCACTCAAGTAATCGATCAGTAGGCGAGTTTCCTCGTCGTTCTCGTACGCTTGACGTATTTGTCGCACAAGCGGCGAAGACAGATCGGTGCAACGTATCGCGTTTGCACTGATTGCTTCGGTTACGGACGGTTTTGTCTCGTAATCGGGGCGTCGTGATAGCGCAT